>OX246742.1:5930755-6108255 GCA_945910005.1 Isoperla grammatica
GTTGCCAATGAGGACTTAGTAATAATAAAAATAATAATTATTATAAGTACTCACTTAATTTACATTCGACACAATCCCACAAAGCTACAAAGCTACCACAAGCCCACGTAGCTTGTCTGTGGGGATGACAAACAAAACTTAATGAATGTAATCTAGACAGCAACACCTATTACAACATTAATAAATTTCTTAATACAAAAAACATATATAATAATATAATATAAAACAAAATACAAAAACATTGAGCATTAATCGAATCCTATTAACATAGTACGATAGTATCACGTAACAAAAACACTTTTAATTCCCTTTTACAGTACTTTACTTACACTATCCAAGTTCCTCAGATCTTTGGGAAGCTTATTAAAATTACATGGCACACAATATTCCAATGCACGCTTGCCGTACTTATTATCAAACTAAAGCATCTTAAAAAACTCTGTATAATTAAAACAAAAATAATAATAATAATAATAATAATAATAATAATAATAATAATAATAAAAATAGTAATAATAATAATAATAATTCAAGCATGCATCAACTGTTGGGGCGAGTTCCCGGGTGAGAAACAAAGTAGACTGTAATAATAGAAAAATTTGTATTACTTACTGCTAACTTACTACTTACTAGCCTGGATGTTGTTGTAAGACTGTTTTAAAGTACAGAGCAAAGAAACCATGGTTTAGAAGATGAAGTACGAATAAGAATATCAGAACGACGGACACGAGATATTGAAACGATATGCTGTATATTATTATAGTATTTGATCGAAGTATGATGCAGCCACCAAGCGATGTACTTCAATGAGACTGGGGTCAAATCGGGGCCGGTTGTGTTTTCACGATGGAATGAGAGAGATGTGTATTATATACACCTGAACGAGCAGATTACGACTTACTGAGGCGGGCGATAACATTCGAGGGGTGAGGGATAACAAGAGCGAGGAGAAACTGGTGAGAGGAAGATGACGTCATGAGAGTACAAACAACGTCTAGGCGCGAACCAAGGTTACTATATAGATATCTTCTACGTCAAATCTCTTCGGGTTAGTTCGTAAGTTCTTGGTTGAATGAACTTAGCATTTCCGAGATTCAATAGCAGTGTTGTTTGTTTTTGTCATATTGCCTATTGAAACGTTGTAACACTTGATTCTACATGTAGATAGTAGAGGTCGTTAAAATAAACTCTACATAATTGTGTTATTAACTTAGCTAAACGCGTTCTAGCTTTGCTGAGGCTTATTTGAAGTCCAGAACTTACATCGTGAGTGTTCGTTATAGTTTGAAATTATCAATGCCTAGGCCATAGGTAATTGTATTGAGTTTCTTTCTTTATATTTATTATTTATCCCTACATTTCTGTTAAGTTAAAAATGAAGACATTTGTGTTTAATACATGTTGAAACAACACCGAAAGAGTGACTCTAATTCGAGATCAGCTACTGTGACCGTCCTGACTGAAATCCACTGTGACTAATCCCAAAGTCCATCCTTGACTGTTTTATGTGGAATTGGAGATCCACATACACTCAGGTTTAATTCCACCAGACATTAATTAGTCCCATGATTAGCAGTGGATAAAACACGGTAGTCTGTCCGCTCATAGTAGAAACGAAACGTTTAGAGCTAATGAGTAATGACCTATAATTGTCTAATAGACTGTGAAACAGGGATTAAAGGGCCAACAGGTAGCGCGCTGTTGTCATTTCCTTGCAATTCTTTTTCTTTCAAAGGGTGACATTTTTTCGACTTCCGTTATTATAAAATTGGCCACCGTGGTTTTCTAGTAAATCTTGGTTTACAAGCCGATTATAATGGTTCAATACACAACATGGGCCATTAGCTCTAAACGTTTCGTTTCTACTATGAGTGGAGAAACTTTACAAACATTTAAGTTGAACCTTCCGCGTTGGCTGATGCAGTTGGGTCGCAGGCCCTATGTACGGCTCCTTTAGGGACGTGCGTTCGACTCCCGCATACATAAGACATACATCCTTCATCTTCATCTATCAGCCCCCCCCCCCCCCTCCCCCAATCGTCTCGAACAGGGATCAACAAACATATACGTGCAGCACTGGCATCTGTGGCGGCAGAGATACACCTAGGTTTATATATGATCTCTAGGTGGTGCTACAAACAATGAACCGGCGTAGGAATGTTTGTTTCATTTAAAATCCCTCTTCCAATTCTTACTGAGGCGTATGTTGTTAATATTTCTTATATAAACCTTAGGTTTGTAAACTTTTGTCAAGGGAATGAATTTGATCTGGTTAGGGTTTTAGAAATCTTGAAGTTGAAACATTAAAATATGTGTTATCTAGCAGTTGCCACCTGTCAGAGTGCAATATTTGCTCCGTTCCCCGGGCTGCTGACGGACGTAACGGAACTAACATTGATGACGTAAAAAGGAACAAGCCCTTATACAACTTATAAGGGCATGAGCGCAATAATAGAGACCTTAGTCCATATAAAGGCGGTGGACAGAGTGCACGCCTATATCTGCCATTGCAGCGGTTGAAGCCGAGCTGAGAACAAAATGAGTGAGAGAAAGGGAGCGATTCTCGGAAGTCGGTCCATGGGCAGAGATATTAGTTCCATTCCGATTTAGCGTGAAATGATAATCCAGACTGTTCTCCAGCTCTTGACGTACAGCCAAACGCAGCGCAAGAGTTCACTGCATGAACTAGGTCTGGGCAATGTTTTGCCCAGACCTAGTGCTTAGAACTACCGCAGCTCGGCTTCACGAAAAGAGCCGAGCTATCCGTCTACCCGAAGGGCATAGATGGTCTAGACGTAAATCCAAGGTCTACTTGATCTCGGCCTGGCGGAGGCTCGTCGACTTTAGTTCGACGAGCCTCCGCTAGGCGGAGACCAAGTAGACCTTGACGTAAATCACAAGACACATCAATCATCCCACGTCCTGTCAAATCAAATGTTACTTTGCTGACATCGTTGTGTAATGTGAAGCTATAGGCGAGTTCAAGTGGGAGGGAGGGAGGGTGGGAGGGGGAGAGGGTTCAAAGTGTTGTCCCAGGCAGAACAAAGAGACATCCCGTTAAAGAAGTGGTACTTTAGATAAGTGCACATTGCGTGTTGTGGTGCCATTTGGATTATGTGCTCAGTTGAAGAAAGCATATTGCAGCAGCTTGTCCACATTAACGATGTCTTATAAGCTCTTATTACCTTTAGAGTCTCAGGGAAAGAAGATTACTCGGGAACACTTTCTTGGAATGATGCGTTTTGTTTTCAAGATATTTTATGGGAATGCTTTCCCATTATAACATCTGTAATTTTTAACTAAAACGTTATCACTTAAGTTGAAATGGAACGGATTTTCTGTTCAAAGCTCAATGCCTTCACAGATTCTAAGAGGCCGCGTTTCATTATGATGAACTGCGAGATTGATTAAGGGGAGCATGCTTTAAAACACTTTCAATCCTGAATTAATTTCTTAGGTTATTATATTAAATGTGCAAGTATATTGTCTCTTTAGCGTCATATTACGTATCATACTACTGAAATATTTTTTTTGACGGATATATTGACTATGCATTTATATTTCTGTTAATACGAAAAACCTGTTTGGGTTGAAGAACGAGATATTATCTTGAACATCACCAATATCTTGTTAACCTGTATTGAATGTAAGGAAACAGTTTTTTACATGCAATAAATGAAGAACATCTATCATCTATCATAATCTAATAAAATCATAGTTGATAATCTAAGTTCATAATCCAATATCGAAGAAATGTTAAAGTCTGTCCGCTCATAGTAGAAACAAAACGTTTAGAGCTAATGACTGATGTTTGTGTATTGAATCTGTATAATCAGCTTGTAAACCAAGGTTTACTAAAAATAAACGGTTGCCATTTTTATAATAACGGATGAAAGAAAAAGAATTACAAGGAAATGACAACAGCGCGCTACCTGTTGGCCCTTTAAAACCTATTTCACGGTCTATTAGACAAACATTGGTCATTAGCTTTAAACGTTTCGTTTCTACTATGAGCGGACAGGCAACAACAAACAACATTTACATTCTAAAAACTAAACACTGGATTAAAAACGTGTAAGTGTTTTAATCCTTACGCTTGTTATTAGTAACAAGCGTAATGATTACAATATTTGAAATATTCTTAATCCAGTTAGGAATTTTTTTTAGTCTTATTTCGGTTAATAACAACTTTTTCAATTTTATTTAGCATTCTTCAGATATTACTAAACACTTTATATATTTTGCACCAGTTTTATAGTTGAGAGTTGAGGGTCCACAATCCTCTACAAATCCACTTGACTCGAATCGTTGAATTTGTACTCGCTAATAGGTGGGTAACAATGCCTCTGTCACCGGTGACAATTTCGCCGAGGGGGAAAAAAGTTCATGTATGATAGCCTAAAACGCGTTTTAAGGTGATAGCTTGTCATAAAATACAATACAACGAAAATCAATATTTCTTAACCTATGAATATGATTGATTAATGGGCAAAATTGTACATTCAGATTTACATAGTTTAAACGCAACCATCAAAAGTCAACCCCCATGTTGCGAGAGAGCGAGTAGAATGGAGGGTAGGAGGGTTACGGCTGACGTATCGAGTACGAGTGACGCCATCGCTCCACCGCCCGGAGCTGTTTCCAACTACAGAGTTGTATTGTTGTTGTTGTTGTTTGAGACCCGTGTCTGCAACCCTCGCCAGCAGATGGTCTATAAGATGGTATATAAGAAGCGATCTGCTCACGAGTCACGACCCTAATTAGCCCCTAACCTCATTCTCAAGCGAGCTGATTGGTTGAGATACGCAGGGCACTTCCGGGCCTCGCTGAGCGGCCTCCTTGTAGCGCGGCCTCCTTGTAGCGCGGCCTCCTTGTAGCACGGCCTCCTTGTAGCGCGGCCTCCTTGTAGTGCAGCCTCCTTGTAGTGCGGCCTCCTAGTAGCGCGGCCTCCTGGTAGCGCGGCCTCCTTGTAGTGCAGCCTCCTTGTAGCGCGGCCTCCTTGTAGTGCGGCCTCCTGGTAGCGCGGCCTCCTTGTAGCGCGGCCTCCTAGTAGCGCGGCCTCTTTGTAGCGCGGCCTCCTTGTAGCGCGGCCTCCTGGTAGCGCGGCCTCCTGGTAGCGCGGCCTCTTTGTAGCGCGGCCTCCTTGTAGCGCGGCCTCCTAGTAGCGCGGCCTCCTGGTAGCGCGGCCTCCTAGTAGCGCGGCCTCTTTGTAGCGCGGCCTCCTAGTAGCGCGGCCTCTTTGTAGCGCGGCCTCCTTGTAGCGCGGCCTCCTAGTAGCGCGGCCTCCTGGTAGCGCGGCCTCCTAGTAGCGCGGCCTCCTTGTAGCGCGGCCTCCTTGTAGCGCGGCCTCCTTGTAGTGCGGCCTCCTAGTAGCGCGGCCTCCTTATAGCGCGGCCTCCTTGTAGCGCGGCCTCCTTGTAGCGCGGCCTCCTTGTAGTGCAGCCTCCTTGTAGTGCGGCCTCCTACTAGCGCGGCCTCCTGGTAGCGCGGCCTCCTTGTAGCGCGGCCTCCTTGTAGCGCGGCCTCCTAGTAGCGCGGCCTCCTGGTAGCGCGGCCTCCTAGTAGCGCGGCCTCTTTGTAGCGCGGCCTCCTAGTAGCGCGGCCTCTTTGTAGCGCGGCCTCCTTGTAGCGCGGCCTCCTAGTAGCGCGGCCTCCTGGTAGCGCGGCCTCCTAGTAGCGCGGCCTCCTTGTAGTGCGGCCTCCTTGTAGCGCGGCCTCCTTGTAGTGAGGCCTCCTAGTAGCGCGGCCTCTTTGTAGCGCGGCCTCCTTGTAGCGCGGCCTCTTTGTAGCGCGGCCTCCTTGTAGCGCGGCCTCCTAGTAGCGCGGCCTCCTGGTAGCGCGGCCTCCTAGTAGCGCGGCCTCCTTGTAGTGCAGCCTCCTTGTAGCGCGGCCTCCTTGTAGTGAGGCCTCCTTGTAGTGCGGCCTCCTTGTAGCGTGGCCTCTTTGTAGCGCGGCATCCTTGTAGCGCGGCCTCCTTGTAGTGAGGCCTCCTTGTAGTGAGGCCTCCTTGTAGTGAGGCCTCCTTGTAGCGAGGCCTCCTTGTAGCACGGCCTCCTTGTAGTGCAGCCTCCTTGTAGCGCGGCCTCCTAGTAGCGAGGCCTCCTTGTAGTGCGGCCTCCTAGTAGCGCGGCCTCTTTGTAGCGCGGCCTCCTTGTAGCGCGGCTTCCTTGTAGCGGGGCCTCCTTGTAGCGCGGCCTCCTTGTAGCGCGGCCTCCTAGTAGCGCGGCCTCCTTGTAGTGCGGCCTCCTTGTAGCACGGCCTCCTTGTAGTGCAGCCTCCTTGTAGCGGGGCCTCCTAGTAGCGAGGCCTCCTTGTAGTGCGGCCTCCTAGTAGCGCGGCCTCCTAGTAGCGCGGCCTCCTTGTAGCGCGGCTTCCTTGTAGCGGGGCCTCCTTGTAGCACGGCCTCCTTGTAGTGCAGCCTCCTTGTAGCGCGGCCTCCTTGTAGCGCGGCCTCCTAGTAGCGCGGCCTCCTTGTAGTGCGGCCTCCTTGTAGCACGGCCTCCTTGTAGTGCAGCCTCCTTGTAGCGCGGCCTCCTAGTAGCGAGGCCTCCTTGTAGTGCGGCCTCCTAGTAGCGCGGCCTCTTTGTAGCGCGGCCTCCTTGTAGCGCGGCTTCCTTGTAGCGGGGCCTCCTTGTAGCGCGGCCTCCTTGTAGCGCGGCCTCCTAGTAGCGCGGCCTCCTTGTAGTGCGGCCTCCTTGTAGCACGGCCTCCTTGTAGCGCGGCCTCCTTGTAGCGCGGCCTCCTAGTAGCGCGGCCTCCTAGTAGCGCGGCCTCCTTGTAGTGCGGCCTCCTTGTAGCACGGCCTCCTTGTAGTGCAGCCTCCTTGTAGCGGGGCCTCCTTGTAGCGCGGCCTCCTTGTAGCGCGGCCTCCTTGTAGCGGGGCCTCCTAGTAGCGAGGCCTCTTTGTAGCGCGGCATCCTTGTAGCGCGGCCTCCTTGTAGTGAGGCCTCCTTGTAGTGAGGCCTCCTTGTAGTGAGGCCTCCTTGTAGTGAGGCCTCCTTGTAGCCCAGCCTTCTTGAAGTGCGGCCTCCTTGTAGCGCGGCCTCCTTGTAGCGCGGCCTCCTTGTAGTGCGGCCTCCTTGAAGCGCGGCCTCCTTGTAGCGGGGCCTCCTTGTAGTGCGGCCTCCTTGTAGCACGGCCTCCTTGTAGTGCAGCCTCCTTGTAGCGCGGCCTCCTAGTAGCGAGGCCTCCTTGTAGTGCGGCCTCCTAGTAGCGCGGCCTCTTTGTAGCGCGGCATCCTTGTAGCGCGGCCTCCTTGTAGTGAGGCCTCCTTGTAGTGCGGCCTCCTTGTAGCGCGGCCTCCTAGTAGCGCGGCCTCCTTGTAGCGCGGCCTCCTTGTAGCGCGGCCTCCTTGTAGCGCGGCCTCCTGGTAGCGCGGCCTCCTGGTAGCGCGGCCTCCTTGTAGCGGGGCCTCCTAGTAGCGCGGCCTCCTTGTAGTGAGGCCTCCTTGTAGTGCGGCCTCCTTGTAGCGCGGCCTCCTAGTAGCGCGGCCTCCTTGTAGCGCGGCCTCCTTGTAGCGGGGCCTCCTTGTAGTGCGGCCTCCTTGTAGCACGGCCTCCTTGTAGTGCAGCCTCCTTGTAGCGCGGCCTCCTAGTAGCGAGGCCTCCTTGTAGTGCGGCCTCCTAGAAGCGTGGCCTCTTTGTAGCGCGGCATCCTTGTAGCGCGGCCTCCTTGTAGTGAGGCCTCCTTGTAGTGCGGCCTCCTTGTAGCGCAGCCTCCTAGTAGCGCGGCCTCCTTGTAGCGCGGCCTCCTTGTAGCGCGGCCTCCTTGTAGTGCAGCCTCCTTGTAGCGCGGCCTCCTGGTAGCGCGGCCTCCTAGTAGCGCGGCCTCCTTGGAGCGCGGCCTCCTTGTAGCGCGGCCTCCTTGTAGCGCGGCCTCCTGGTAGCGCGGCCTCCTAGTAGCGCGGCCTCCTTGTAGTGCAGCCTCCTTGTAGCGCGGCCTCCTTGTAGTGAGGCCTCCTTGTAGTGCGGCCTCCTTTTGGCACGGCCTCCTTGTAGTGCAGCCTCCTTGTAGCGCGGCCTCCTAGTAGCGAGGCCTCCTTGTAGTGCGGCCTCCTAGTAGCGCGGCCTCTTTGTAGCGCGGCCTCCTTGTAGCGCGGCTTCCTTGTAGCGCGGCCTCCTTGTAGCGCGGCTTCCTAGTAGCGCGGCCTCTTTGTAGCGCGGCCTCCTTGTAGCGCGGCTTCCTTGTAGTGCGGCCTCCTTGTAGTGCGGCCTCCTTGTAGCACGGCCTCCTTGTAGTGCGGCCTCCTTGTAGTGCAGCCTCCTTGTAGTGCGGCCTCCTTGTAGCACGGCCTCCTTGTAGTGCGGCCTCCTTGTAGTGCAGCCTCCTTGTAGTGCGGCCTCCTTGTAGTGCGGCCTCCTTGTAGTGCAGCCTCCTTGAAGTGCGGCCTCCTTGTAGCACGGCCTCCTTGTAGCACGGCCTCCTTGTAGTGCGGCCTCCTTGTAGCGTGGCCTCCTTGTAGCGCGGCCTCCTTGTAGCGCGGCCTCCTAGTAGCGCGGCCTCCTTGTAGCGCGGCCTCCTAGTAGCGCGGCCTCCTTGTAGCGCGGCCTCCTTGTAGCGCGGCCTCCTTGTAGTGCGGCCTCCTTGTAGCGGGGCCTCCTTGTAGCGCGGCCTCCTAGTAGCGCGGCCTCTTTGTAGCGCGGCATCCTTGTAGCGCGGCCTCCTTGTAGTGAGGCCTCCTTGTAGTGAGGCCTCCTTGTAGTGAGGCCTCCTTGTAGTTAGGCCTCCTTGTAGCCCAGCCTCCTTGAAGTGCGGCCTCCTTGTAGCGGGGCCTCCTTGTAGTGCGGCCTCCTTGTAGTGCGGCCTCCTTGTAGCGCGGCCTCCTTGTAGCGGGGCCTCCTTGTAGTGCGGCCTCCTTGTAGTGCGGCCTCCTTGTAGCGCGGCCTCCTTGTAGTGCGGCCTCCTGGTAGCGTGGCCTCCTTGTAGTGCGGCCTCTTAGTAGTGCGGCCTCCTTGTAGTGAGGCCTCCTTGTAGTGAGGCCTCCTTGTAGTGAGGCCTCCTTGTAGTGAGGCCTCCTTGTAGTGAGGCCTCCTTGTAGCCCAGCCTCCTTGAAGTGCGGCCTCCTTGTAGCGGGGCCTCCTTGTAGCGGGGCCTCCTTGTAGTGCGGCCTCCTTGTAGTGCGGCCTCCTTGTAGTGCGGCCTCCTTGTAGCGCGGCCTCCTTGTAGCGCGGCCTCCTAGAGGTGCGACCTCCTTGTAGCGAGGCCTCCTTGTAGCGAGGCCTCCTTGTAGTGCGGCCTCCTTGTAGCGCGGCCTGCTAGAAGTGCTACCTCCTTGTAGCGAGGCCTCTTAGTAGCGCGGCCTCCTAGTAGCGAGGCTTCCTAGTAGCGAGGCCTCCTAGTAGCGTGGCCTCCTTGTAGTGCGGCCTCCTAGTAGTGCGACCTCCTTGTAGCGAGGCCTCTTAGTAGCGCGGCCTCCTAGTAGCGCGGCCTCCTTGTAGCGCGGCCTCCTTGTAGCGGGGCCTCCTGGTAGCGCGGCCTCCTAGTAGTGCGGCCTCCTTGTAGCGCGGCCTCCTAGTAGCGCGGCCTCCTTGTAGTGCGGCCTCCTTGTAGTGCGGCCTCCTTGTAGCGCGGCCTGCTAGTAGCGTGGCCTCCTAGTAGTGCGGCCTCCTTGTAGCGCGGCCTCCTTGTAGCGCGGCCTCCTAGTAGCGCGGCCTCCTAGTAGCGCGGCCTCCTTGTAGTGCGGCCTCCTTGTAGCGCGGCCTCCTTGTAGCGCGGCCTCCTAGAGGTGCGACCTCCTTGTAGCGAGGCCTCCTTGTAGCGAGGCCTCCTTGTAGCGAGGCCTCTTAGTAGCGCGGCCTCCTAGTAGCGAGGCCTCCTAGTAGCGAGGCCTCCTAGTAGCGTGGCCTCCTTGTAGTGCGGCCTCCTAGTAGTGCGACCTCCTTGTAGCGAGGCCTCTTAGTAGCGCGGCCTCCTAGTAGCGCGGCCTCCTTGTAGCGCGGCCTCCTTGTAGCGGGGCCTCCTGGTAGCGCGGCCTCTTTGTAGTGCGGCCTCCTTGTAGTGCGGCCTCCTTGTAGCGCGGCCTCCTAGTAGCGCGGCCTCCTAGTAGCGTGGCCTCCTTGTAGTGCGGCCTCCTTGTAGTGCGGCCTCTTAGTAGTGCGGCCTCCTAGTAGCGTGGCCTCCTTGTAGTGCGGCCTCCTTGTAGTGCGGCCTCCTTGTAGTGCGGCCTCTTTGTAGTGCGGCCTCCTTGTAGCGCGGCCTCCTAGTAGCGCGGCCTCCTTGTAGCGCGGCCTCCTTGTAGCGTGGCCTCCTTGTAGCGCGGCCTCCTTGTAGCGCGGCCTCCTTGTAGCGCGGCCTCCTTGTAGCGCGGCCTCCTTGTAGCGCGGCCTCCTTGTAGCGCGGCCTCCTTGTAGCGCGGCCTCCTTGTAGTGCGGCCTCCTTGTAGCGCGGCCTCCTTGTAGCAAGGCCTCCTTGTAGCGCGGCCTCCTTGTAGCGGGGCCTCCTTGTAGTGCGGCCTCCTTGTAGCGCGGCCTCCTTGTAGCGCGGCCTCCTTGTAGCGCGGCCTCCTTGTAGCGCGGCCTCCTTGTAGCGCGGCCTCCTTGTAGTGCGGCCTCCTAGTAGCGCGGCCTCCTTGTAGCGCGGCCTCCTTGTAGCGCGGCCTCCTTGTAGTGCGGCCTCCTTGTAGTGCGGCCTCCTTGTAGTGCGGCCTCCTTGTAGTGCGGCCTCCTTGTAGCGCGGCCTCCTAGTAGCGCGGCCTCCTTGTAGTGCGGCCTCCTTGTAGCGCGGCCTCCTTGTAGCGCGGCCTCCTTGTAGCGTGGCTTGCTTGCAGAGCGGCCTCCTTGTAGTGCGGCCTCCTTGTAGCGCGGCCTCCTTGTAGCGCGGCCTCCTTGTAGCGCGGCCTCCTTGTAGCGCGGCCTCCTTGTAGCTCGGCCTCCTTGTAGCGGGGCCTCCTTGTAGTGCGGCCTCCTTGTAGCGCGGCCTCCTTGTAGCGTGGCTTGCTTGTAGTGCAGCCTCCTTGTAGTGCGGCCTCCTACTAGCGCGGCCTCCTGGTAGCGCGGCCTCCTTGTAGCGCGGCCTCCTTGTAGCGAGGCCTCCTTGTAGCGCGGCCTCCTTGTAGTGCGGCCTCCTTGTAGTGCGGCCTCCTTGTAGTGCGGCCTCCTTGTAGTGCGGCCTCCTTGTAGCGCGGCCTCCTTGTAGTGCGGCCTCCTGGTAGCGCGGCCTCCTTGTAGCACGGCCTCCTTGTAGTGCGGCCTCCTTGTAGCGCGGCCTCCTTGTAGCGCGGCCTCCTTGTAGTGAGGCCTCCTAGTAGCGCGGCCTCTTTGTAGCGCGGCCTCCTTGTAGCGCGGCCTCTTTGTAGCGCGGCCTCCTTGTAGCGCGGCCTCCTAGTAGCGCGGCCTCCTGGTAGCGCGGCCTCCTAGTAGCGCGGCCTCCTTGTAGTGCAGCCTCCTTGTAGCGCGGCCTCCTTGTAGTGAGGCCTCCTTGTAGTGCGGCCTCCTTGTAGCGTGGCCTCTTTGTAGCGCGGCATCCTTGTAGCGCGGCCTCCTTGTAGTGAGGCCTCCTTGTAGTGAGGCCTCCTTGTAGTGAGGCCTCCTTGTAGCGAGGCCTCCTTGTAGCACGGCCTCCTTGTAGTGCAGCCTCCTTGTAGCGCGGCCTCCTAGTAGCGAGGCCTCCTTGTAGTGCGGCCTCCTTGTAGCGCGGCCTCTTTGTAGCGCGGCCTCCTTGTAGCCCAGCCTCCTTGTAGTGCGGCCTCCTTGTAGTGAGACCTCCTTGTAGTGCGGCCTCCTTGTAGCGCGGCCTCCTTGTAGTGCGGCCTCCTTGTAGCGGGGCCTCCTTGTAGCGGGGCCTCCTTGTAGCGGGGCCTCCTAGTAGCGAGGCCTCCTTGTAGTGCGGCCTCCTAGTAGCGCGGCCTCCTAGTAGCGCGGCCTCCTTGTAGCGCGGCTTCCTTGTAGCGGGGCCTCCTTGTAGCACGGCCTCCTTGTAGTGCAGCCTCCTTGTAGCGCGGCCTCCTTGTAGCGCGGCCTCCTAGTAGCGCGGCCTCCTTGTAGTGCGGCCTCCTTGTAGCACGGCCTCCTTGTAGTGCAGCCTCCTTGTAGCGCGGCCTCCTAGTAGCGAGGCCTCCTTGTAGTGCGGCCTCCTAGTAGCGCGGCCTCTTTGTAGCGCGGCCTCCTTGTAGCGCGGCTTCCTTGTAGCGGGGCCTCCTTGTAGCGCGGCCTCCTTGTAGCGCGGCCTCCTAGTAGCGCGGCCTCCTTGTAGTGCGGCCTCCTTGTAGCACGGCCTCCTTGTAGCGCGGCCTCCTTGTAGCGCGGCCTCCTAGTAGCGCGGCCTCCTAGTAGCGCGGCCTCCTTGTAGTGCGGCCTCCTTGTAGCACGGCCTCCTTGTAGTGCAGCCTCCTTGTAGCGGGGCCTCCTTGTAGCGCGGCCTCCTTGTAGCGCGGCCTCCTTGTAGCGGGGCCTCCTAGTAGCGAGGCCTCTTTGTAGCGCGGCATCCTTGTAGCGCGGCCTCCTTGTAGTGAGGCCTCCTTGTAGTGAGGCCTCCTTGTAGTGAGGCCTCCTTGTAGTGAGGCCTCCTTGTAGCCCAGCCTTCTTGAAGTGCGGCCTCCTTGTAGCGCGGCCTCCTTGTAGCGCGGCCTCCTTGTAGTGCGGCCTCCTTGAAGCGCGGCCTCCTTGTAGCGGGGCCTCCTTGTAGTGCGGCCTCCTTGTAGCACGGCCTCCTTGTAGTGCAGCCTCCTTGTAGCGCGGCCTCCTAGTAGCGAGGCCTCCTTGTAGTGCGGCCTCCTAGTAGCGCGGCCTCTTTGTAGCGCGGCATCCTGTAGCGCGGCCTCCTTGTAGTGAGGCCTCCTTGTAGTGCGGCCTCCTTGTAGCGCGGCCTCCTAGTAGCGCGGCCTCCTTGTAGCGCGGCCTCCTTGTAGCGCGGCCTCCTTGTAGCGCGGCCTCCTGGTAGCGCGGCCTCCTGGTAGCGCGGCCTCCTTGTAGCGGGGCCTCCTAGTAGCGCGGCCTCCTTGTAGTGAGGCCTCCTTGTAGTGCGGCCTCCTTGTAGCGCGGCCTCCTAGTAGCGCGGCCTCCTTGTAGCGCGGCCTCCTTGTAGCGGGGCCTCCTTGTAGTGCGGCCTCCTTGTAGCACGGCCTCCTTGTAGTGCAGCCTCCTTGTAGCGCGGCCTCCTAGTAGCGAGGCCTCCTTGTAGTGCGGCCTCCTTGTAGCGCGGCCTCCTTGTAGCGGGGCCTCCTTGTAGTGCGGCCTCCTTGTAGCACGGCCTCCTTGTAGTGCAGCCTCCTTGTAGCGCGGCCTCCTAGTAGCGAGGCCTCCTTGTAGTGCGGCCTCCTAGAAGCGTGGCCTCTTTGTAGCGCGGCATCCTTGTAGCGCGGCCTCCTTGTAGTGAGGCCTCCTTGTAGTGCGGCCTCCTTGTAGCGCAGCCTCCTAGTAGCGCGGCCTCCTTGTAGCGCGGCCTCCTTGTAGCGCGGCCTCCTTGTAGTGCAGCCTCCTTGTAGCGCGGCCTCCTGGTAGCGCGGCCTCCTAGTAGCGCGGCCTCCTTGGAGCGCGGCCTCCTTGTAGCGCGGCCTCCTTGTAGCGCGGCCTCCTGGTAGCGCGGCCTCCTAGTAGCGCGGCCTCCTTGTAGTGCAGCCTCCTTGTAGCGCGGCCTCCTTGTAGTGAGGCCTCCTTGTAGTGCGGCCTCCTTTTGGCACGGCCTCCTTGTAGTGCAGCCTCCTTGTAGCGCGGCCTCCTAGTAGCGAGGCCTCCTTGTAGCGCGGCCTCCTAGTAGCGAGGCCTCCTTGTAGTGCGGCCTCCTAGTAGCGCGGCCTCTTTGTAGCGCGGCCTCCTTGTAGCGCGGCTTCCTTGTAGCGCGGCCTCCTTGTAGCGCGGCTTCCTAGTAGCGCGGCCTCTTTGTAGCGCGGCCTCCTTGTAGCGCGGCTTCCTTGTAGTGCGGCCTCCTTGTAGTGCGGCCTCCTTGTAGCACGGCCTCCTTGTAGTGCGGCCTCCTTGTAGTGCAGCCTCCTTGTAGTGCGGCCTCCTTGTAGCACGGCCTCCTTGTAGTGCGGCCTCCTTGTAGTGCAGCCTCCTTGTAGTGCGGCCTCCTTGTAGTGCGGCCTCCTTGTAGTGCAGCCTCCTTGAAGTGCGGCCTCCTTGTAGCACGGCCTCCTTGTAGCACGGCCTCCTTGTAGTGCGGCCTCCTTGTAGCGTGGCCTCCTTGTAGCGCGGCCTCCTTGTAGCGCGGCCTCCTAGTAGCGCGGCCTCCTTGTAGCGCGGCCTCCTAGTAGCGCGGCCTCCTTGTAGCGCGGCCTCCTTGTAGCGCGGCCTCCTTGTAGTGCGGCCTCCTTGTAGCGGGGCCTCCTTGTAGCGCGGCCTCCTAGTAGCGCGGCCTCTTTGTAGCGCGGCATCCTTGTAGCGCGGCCTCCTTGTAGTGAGGCCTCCTTGTAGTGAGGCCTCCTTGTAGTGAGGCCTCCTTGTAGTTAGGCCTCCTTGTAGCCCAGCCTCCTTGAAGTGCGGCCTCCTTGTAGCGGGGCCTCCTTGTAGTGCGGCCTCCTTGTAGTGCGGCCTCCTTGTAGCGCGGCCTCCTTGTAGCGGGGCCTCCTTGTAGTGCGGCCTCCTTGTAGTGCGGCCTCCTTGTAGCGCGGCCTCCTTGTAGTGCGGCCTCCTGGTAGCGTGGCCTCCTTGTAGTGCGGCCTCTTAGTAGTGCGGCCTCCTTGTAGTGAGGCCTCCTTGTAGTGAGGCCTCCTTGTAGTGAGGCCTCCTTGTAGTGAGGCCTCCTTGTAGTGAGGCCTCCTTGTAGCCCAGCCTCCTTGAAGTGCGGCCTCCTTGTAGCGGGGCCTCCTTGTAGCGGGGCCTCCTTGTAGTGCGGCCTCCTTGTAGTGCGGCCTCCTTGTAGTGCGGCCTCCTTGTAGCGCGGCCTCCTTGTAGCGCGGCCTCCTAGAGGTGCGACCTCCTTGTAGCGAGGCCTCCTTGTAGCGAGGCCTCCTTGTAGTGCGGCCTCCTTGTAGCGCGGCCTGCTAGAAGTGCTACCTCCTTGTAGCGAGGCCTCTTAGTAGCGCGGCCTCCTAGTAGCGAGGCTTCCTAGTAGCGAGGCCTCCTAGTAGCGTGGCCTCCTTGTAGTGCGGCCTCCTAGTAGTGCGACCTCCTTGTAGCGAGGCCTCTTAGTAGCGCGGCCTCCTAGTAGCGCGGCCTCCTTGTAGCGCGGCCTCCTTGTAGCGGGGCCTCCTGGTAGCGCGGCCTCCTAGTAGTGCGGCCTCCTTGTAGCGCGGCCTCCTAGTAGCGCGGCCTCCTTGTAGTGCGGCCTCCTTGTAGTGCGGCCTCCTTGTAGCGCGGCCTGCTAGTAGCGTGGCCTCCTAGTAGTGCGGCCTCCTTGTAGCGCGGCCTCCTTGTAGCGCGGCCTCCTAGTAGCGCGGCCTCCTAGTAGCGCGGCCTCCTTGTAGTGCGGCCTCCTTGTAGCGCGGCCTCCTTGTAGCGCGGCCTCCTAGAGGTGCGACCTCCTTGTAGCGAGGCCTCCTTGTAGCGAGGCCTCCTTGTAGCGAGGCCTCTTAGTAGCGCGGCCTCCTAGTAGCGAGGCCTCCTAGTAGCGAGGCCTCCTAGTAGCGTGGCCTCCTTGTAGTGCGGCCTCCTAGTAGTGCGACCTCCTTGTAGCGAGGCCTCTTAGTAGCGCGGCCTCCTAGTAGCGCGGCCTCCTTGTAGCGCGGCCTCCTTGTAGCGGGGCCTCCTGGTAGCGCGGCCTCTTTGTAGTGCGGCCTCCTTGTAGTGCGGCCTCCTTGTAGCGCGGCCTCCTAGTAGCGCGGCCTCCTAGTAGCGTGGCCTCCTTGTAGTGCGGCCTCCTTGTAGTGCGGCCTCTTAGTAGTGCGGCCTCCTAGTAGCGTGGCCTCCTTGTAGTGCGGCCTCCTTGTAGTGCGGCCTCCTTGTAGTGCGGCCTCTTTGTAGTGCGGCCTCCTTGTAGCGCGGCCTCCTAGTAGCGCGGCCTCCTTGTAGCGCGGCCTCCTTGTAGCGTGGCCTCCTTGTAGCGCGGCCTCCTTGTAGCGCGGCCTCCTTGTAGCGCGGCCTCCTTGTAGCGCGGCCTCCTTGTAGCGCGGCCTCCTTGTAGCGCGGCCTCCTTGTAGCGCGGCCTCCTTGTAGTGCGGCCTCCTTGTAGCGCGGCCTCCTTGTAGCAAGGCCTCCTTGTAGCGCGGCCTCCTTGTAGCGGGGCCTCCTTGTAGTGCGGCCTCCTTGTAGCGCGGCCTCCTTGTAGCGCGGCCTCCTTGTAGCGCGGCCTCCTTGTAGCGCGGCCTCCTTGTAGCGCGGCCTCCTTGTAGTGCGGCCTCCTAGTAGCGCGGCCTCCTTGTAGCGCGGCCTCCTTGTAGCGCGGCCTCCTTGTAGTGCGGCCTCCTTGTAGTGCGGCCTCCTTGTAGTGCGGCCTCCTTGTAGTGCGGCCTCCTTGTAGCGCGGCCTCCTAGTAGCGCGGCCTCCTTGTAGTGCGGCCTCCTTGTAGCGCGGCCTCCTTGTAGCGCGGCCTCCTTGTAGCGTGGCTTGCTTGCAGAGCGGCCTCCTTGTAGTGCGGCCTCCTTGTAGCGCGGCCTCCTTGTAGCGCGGCCTCCTTGTAGCGCGGCCTCCTTGTAGCGCGGCCTCCTTGTAGCTCGGCCTCCTTGTAGCGGGGCCTCCTTGTAGTGCGGCCTCCTTGTAGCGCGGCCTCCTTGTAGCGTGGCTTGCTTGTAGTGCAGCCTCCTTGTAGTGCGGCCTCCTACTAGCGCGGCCTCCTGGTAGCGCGGCCTCCTTGTAGCGCGGCCTCCTTGTAGCGAGGCCTCCTTGTAGCGCGGCCTCCTTGTAGTGCGGCCTCCTTGTAGTGCGGCCTCCTTGTAGTGCGGCCTCCTTGTAGTGCGGCCTCCTTGTAGCGCGGCCTCCTTGTAGTGCGGCCTCCTGGTAGCGCGGCCTCCTTGTAGCACGGCCTCCTTGTAGTGCGGCCTCCTTGTAGCGCGGCCTCCTTGTAGCGCGGCCTCCTTGTAGTGAGGCCTCCTAGTAGCGCGGCCTCTTTGTAGCGCGGCCTCCTTGTAGCGCGGCCTCTTTGTAGCGCGGCCTCCTTGTAGCGCGGCCTCCTAGTAGCGCGGCCTCCTGGTAGCGCGGCCTCCTAGTAGCGCGGCCTCCTTGTAGTGCAGCCTCCTTGTAGCGCGGCCTCCTTGTAGTGAGGCCTCCTTGTAGTGCGGCCTCCTTGTAGCGTGGCCTCTTTGTAGCGCGGCATCCTTGTAGCGCGGCCTCCTTGTAGTGAGGCCTCCTTGTAGTGAGGCCTCCTTGTAGTGAGGCCTCCTTGTAGCGAGGCCTCCTTGTAGCACGGCCTCCTTGTAGTGCAGCCTCCTTGTAGCGCGGCCTCCTAGTAGCGAGGCCTCCTTGTAGTGCGGCCTCCTTGTAGCGCGGCCTCTTTGTAGCGCGGCCTCCTTGTAGCCCAGCCTCCTTGTAGTGCGGCCTCCTTGTAGTGAGACCTCCTTGTAGTGCGGCCTCCTTGTAGCGCGGCCTCCTTGTAGTGCGGCCTCCTTGTAGCGGGGCCTCCTTGTAGCGGGGCCTCCTTGTAGCGGGGCCTCCTAGTAGCGAGGCCTCCTTGTAGTGCGGCCTCCTAGTAGCGCGGCCTCCTAGTAGCGCGGCCTCCTTGTAGCGCGGCTTCCTTGTAGCGGGGCCTCCTTGTAGCACGGCCTCCTTGTAGTGCAGCCTCCTTGTAGCGCGGCCTCCTTGTAGCGCGGCCTCCTAGTAGCGCGGCCTCCTTGTAGTGCGGCCTCCTTGTAGCACGGCCTCCTTGTAGTGCAGCCTCCTTGTAGCGCGGCCTCCTAGTAGCGAGGCCTCCTTGTAGTGCGGCCTCCTAGTAGCGCGGCCTCTTTGTAGCGCGGCCTCCTTGTAGCGCGGCTTCCTTGTAGCGGGGCCTCCTTGTAGCGCGGCCTCCTTGTAGCGCGGCCTCCTAGTAGCGCGGCCTCCTTGTAGTGCGGCCTCCTTGTAGCACGGCCTCCTTGTAGCGCGGCCTCCTTGTAGCGCGGCCTCCTAGTAGCGCGGCCTCCTAGTAGCGCGGCCTCCTTGTAGTGCGGCCTCCTTGTAGCACGGCCTCCTTGTAGTGCAGCCTCCTTGTAGCGGGGCCTCCTTGTAGCGCGGCCTCCTTGTAGCGCGGCCTCCTTGTAGCGGGGCCTCCTAGTAGCGAGGCCTCTTTGTAGCGCGGCATCCTTGTAGCGCGGCCTCCTTGTAGTGAGGCCTCCTTGTAGTGAGGCCTCCTTGTAGTGAGGCCTCCTTGTAGTGAGGCCTCCTTGTAGCCCAGCCTTCTTGAAGTGCGGCCTCCTTGTAGCGCGGCCTCCTTGTAGCGCGGCCTCCTTGTAGTGCGGCCTCCTTGAAGCGCGGCCTCCTTGTAGCGGGGCCTCCTTGTAGTGCGGCCTCCTTGTAGCACGGCCTCCTTGTAGTGCAGCCTCCTTGTAGCGCGGCCTCCTAGTAGCGAGGCCTCCTTGTAGTGCGGCCTCCTAGTAGCGCGGCCTCTTTGTAGCGCGGCATCCTTGTAGCGCGGCCTCCTTGTAGTGAGGCCTCCTTGTAGTGCGGCCTCCTTGTAGCGCGGCCTCCTAGTAGCGCGGCCTCCTTGTAGCGCGGCCTCCTTGTAGCGCGGCCTCCTTGTAGCGCGGCCTCCTGGTAGCGCGGCCTCCTGGTAGCGCGGCCTCCTTGTAGCGGGGCCTCCTAGTAGCGCGGCCTCCTTGTAGTGAGGCCTCCTTGTAGTGCGGCCTCCTTGTAGCGCGGCCTCCTAGTAGCGCGGCCTCCTTGTAGCGCGGCCTCCTTGTAGCGGGGCCTCCTTGTAGTGCGGCCTCCTTGTAGCACGGCCTCCTTGTAGTGCAGCCTCCTTGTAGCGCGGCCTCCTAGTAGCGAGGCCTCCTTGTAGTGCGGCCTCCTAGAAGCGTGGCCTCTTTGTAGCGCGGCATCCTTGTAGCGCGGCCTCCTTGTAGTGAGGCCTCCTTGTAGTGCGGCCTCCTTGTAGCGCAGCCTCCTAGTAGCGCGGCCTCCTTGTAGCGCGGCCTCCTTGTAGCGCGGCCTCCTTGTAGTGCAGCCTCCTTGTAGCGCGGCCTCCTGGTAGCGCGGCCTCCTAGTAGCGCGGCCTCCTTGGAGCGCGGCCTCCTTGTAGCGCGGCCTCCTTGTAGCGCGGCCTCCTGGTAGCGCGGCCTCCTAGTAGCGCGGCCTCCTTGTAGTGCAGCCTCCTTGTAGCGCGGCCTCCTTGTAGTGAGGCCTCCTTGTAGTGCGGCCTCCTTTTGGCACGGCCTCCTTGTAGTGCAGCCTCCTTGTAGCGCGGCCTCCTAGTAGCGAGGCCTCCTTGTAGTGCGGCCTCCTAGTAGCGCGGCCTCTTTGTAGCGCGGCCTCCTTGTAGCGCGGCTTCCTTGTAGCGCGGCCTCCTTGTAGCGCGGCTTCCTAGTAGCGCGGCCTCTTTGTAGCGCGGCCTCCTTGTAGCGCGGCTTCCTTGTAGTGCGGCCTCCTTGTAGTGCGGCCTCCTTGTAGCACGGCCTCCTTGTAGTGCGGCCTCCTTGTAGTGCAGCCTCCTTGTAGTGCGGCCTCCTTGTAGCACGGCCTCCTTGTAGTGCGGCCTCCTTGTAGTGCAGCCTCCTTGTAGTGCGGCCTCCTTGTAGTGCGGCCTCCTTGTAGTGCAGCCTCCTTGAAGTGCGGCCTCCTTGTAGCACGGCCTCCTTGTAGCACGGCCTCCTTGTAGTGCGGCCTCCTTGTAGCGTGGCCTCCTTGTAGCGCGGCCTCCTTGTAGCGCGGCCTCCTAGTAGCGCGGCCTCCTTGTAGCGCGGCCTCCTAGTAGCGCGGCCTCCTTGTAGCGCGGCCTCCTTGTAGCGCGGCCTCCTTGTAGTGCGGCCTCCTTGTAGCGGGGCCTCCTTGTAGCGCGGCCTCCTAGTAGCGCGGCCTCTTTGTAGCGCGGCATCCTTGTAGCGCGGCCTCCTTGTAGTGAGGCCTCCTTGTAGTGAGGCCTCCTTGTAGTGAGGCCTCCTTGTAGTTAGGCCTCCTTGTAGCCCAGCCTCCTTGAAGTGCGGCCTCCTTGTAGCGGGGCCTCCTTGTAGTGCGGCCTCCTTGTAGTGCGGCCTCCTTGTAGCGCGGCCTCCTTGTAGCGGGGCCTCCTTGTAGTGCGGCCTCCTTGTAGTGCGGCCTCCTTGTAGCGCGGCCTCCTTGTAGTGCGGCCTCCTGGTAGCGTGGCCTCCTTGTAGTGCGGCCTCTTAGTAGTGCGGCCTCCTTGTAGTGAGGCCTCCTTGTAGTGAGGCCTCCTTGTAGTGAGGCCTCCTTGTAGTGAGGCCTCCTTGTAGTGAGGCCTCCTTGTAGCCCAGCCTCCTTGAAGTGCGGCCTCCTTGTAGCGGGGCCTCCTTGTAGCGGGGCCTCCTTGTAGTGCGGCCTCCTTGTAGTGCGGCCTCCTTGTAGTGCGGCCTCCTTGTAGCGCGGCCTCCTTGTAGCGCGGCCTCCTAGAGGTGCGACCTCCTTGTAGCGAGGCCTCCTTGTAGCGAGGCCTCCTTGTAGTGCGGCCTCCTTGTAGCGCGGCCTGCTAGAAGTGCTACCTCCTTGTAGCGAGGCCTCTTAGTAGCGCGGCCTCCTAGTAGCGAGGCTTCCTAGTAGCGAGGCCTCCTAGTAGCGTGGCCTCCTTGTAGTGCGGCCTCCTAGTAGTGCGACCTCCTTGTAGCGAGGCCTCTTAGTAGCGCGGCCTCCTAGTAGCGCGGCCTCCTTGTAGCGCGGCCTCCTTGTAGCGGGGCCTCCTGGTAGCGCGGCCTCCTAGTAGTGCGGCCTCCTTGTAGCGCGGCCTCCTAGTAGCGCGGCCTCCTTGTAGTGCGGCCTCCTTGTAGTGCGGCCTCCTTGTAGCGCGGCCTGCTAGTAGCGTGGCCTCCTAGTAGTGCGGCCTCCTTGTAGCGCGGCCTCCTTGTAGCGCGGCCTCCTAGTAGCGCGGCCTCCTAGTAGCGCGGCCTCCTTGTAGTGCGGCCTCCTTGTAGCGCGGCCTCCTTGTAGCGCGGCCTCCTAGAGGTGCGACCTCCTTGTAGCGAGGCCTCCTTGTAGCGAGGCCTCCTTGTAGCGAGGCCTCTTAGTAGCGCGGCCTCCTAGTAGCGAGGCCTCCTAGTAGCGAGGCCTCCTAGTAGCGTGGCCTCCTTGTAGTGCGGCCTCCTAGTAGTGCGACCTCCTTGTAGCGAGGCCTCTTAGTAGCGCGGCCTCCTAGTAGCGCGGCCTCCTTGTAGCGCGGCCTCCTTGTAGCGGGGCCTCCTGGTAGCGCGGCCTCTTTGTAGTGCGGCCTCCTTGTAGTGCGGCCTCCTTGTAGCGCGGCCTCCTAGTAGCGCGGCCTCCTAGTAGCGTGGCCTCCTTGTAGTGCGGCCTCCTTGTAGTGCGGCCTCTTAGTAGTGCGGCCTCCTAGTAGCGTGGCCTCCTTGTAGTGCGGCCTCCTTGTAGTGCGGCCTCCTTGTAGTGCGGCCTCTTTGTAGTGCGGCCTCCTTGTAGCGCGGCCTCCTAGTAGCGCGGCCTCCTTGTAGCGCGGCCTCCTTGTAGCGTGGCCTCCTTGTAGCGCGGCCTCCTTGTAGCGCGGCCTCCTTGTAGCGCGGCCTCCTTGTAGCGCGGCCTCCTTGTAGCGCGGCCTCCTTGTAGCGCGGCCTCCTTGTAGCGCGGCCTCCTTGTAGTGCGGCCTCCTTGTAGCGCGGCCTCCTTGTAGCGAGGCCTCCTTGTAGCGCGGCCTCCTTGTAGCGGGGCCTCCTTGTAGTGCGGCCTCCTTGTAGCGCGGCCTCCTTGTAGCGCGGCCTCCTTGTAGCGCGGCCTCCTTGTAGCGCGGCCTCCTTGTAGCGCGGCCTCCTTGTAGTGCGGCCTCCTAGTAGCGCGGCCTCCTTGTAGCGCGGCCTCCTTGTAGCGCGGCCTCCTTGTAGTGCGGCCTCCTTGTAGTGCGGCCTCCTTGTAGTGCGGCCTCCTTGTAGTGCGGCCTCCTTGTAGCGCGGCCTCCTAGTAGCGCGGCCTCCTTGTAGTGCGGCCTCCTTGTAGCGCGGCCTCCTTGTAGCGCGGCCTCCTTGTAGCGTGGCTTGCTTGCAGAGCGGCCTCCTTGTAGTGCGGCCTCCTTGTAGCGCGGCCTCCTTGTAGCGCGGCCTCCTTGTAGCGCGGCCTCCTTGTAGCGCGGCCTCCTTGTAGCTCGGCCTCCTTGTAGCGGGGCCTCCTTGTAGTGCGGCCTCCTTGTAGCGCGGCCTCCTTGTAGCGTGGCTTGCTTGCAGAGCGGCCTCTTTGTAGTGCGGCCTCCTTGTAGCGCGGCCTCCTAGTAGCGCGGCCTCCTTGTAGCGCGGCCTCCTTGTAGCGAGGCCTCCTTGTAGCGCGGCCTCCTTGTAGTGCGGCCTCCTTGTAGTGCGGCCTCCTTGTAGTGCGGCCTCCTTGTAGTGCGGCCTCCTTGTAGCGCGGCCTCCTTGTAGTGCGGCCTCCTGGTAGCGCGGCCTCCTTGTAGCACGGCCTCCTTGTAGTGCGGCCTCCTTGTAGCGCGGCCTCCTTGTAGTGCGGCCTCCTTGTAGCGGGGCCTCCTTGTAGCGCGGCCTCAATTTGTAGCGCGGCCTCCTTGTAGCGCGGCCTCCTTGTAGTGAGGCCTCCTTGTAGCCCAGCCTCCTTGTAGCGGGGCCTCCTAGTAGCGCGGCCTCCTTGTAGCGCGGTGCTGGTAGTGCGGCCTCCTTGTAGCGCGGCCTCCTTGTAGCGAGGCCTCTTAGTAGCGCGGCCTCCTAGTAGCGAGGCCTCGTAGTAGCGAGGCCTCCTAGTAGCGTGGCCTCCTTGTAGTGCGGCCTCCTAGTAGTGCGACTTCTTGTAGCGAGGCCACCTTGTAGCGCGGCCTCCTTATTGTGTGACCTCCTTGAAGCGCGGCCTCCTAGAAGTGCGACCTCCTTGTAGCGCTGCCTCCTTGTAGTGCGGCCTCCTTGTAGCGCGGCCTCCTTGTAGTGAGGCCTCCTTGTAGCCCAGCCTCCTTGTAGTGCGGCCTCCTTGTAGTGAGACCTCCTTGTAGTGCGGCCTCCTTGTAGCGCGGCCTTCTTGTAGCGCGGCCTCCTTGTAGCGGGGCCTCCTTGTAGCGGGGCCTCCTTGTAGTGCGGCCTCCTTGTAGCGAGGCCTCCTTGTAGCGCGGCCTCCTTGTAGCCAGGCTTGCTTGCAGAGCGGCCTCCTTGTAGCGCGGCCTCCTTGTAGTGCGGCCTTCTTGTAGTGAGGCCTCCTTGTAGCCCAGCCTCCTAGTAGCGCGGCTTGCTTGCAGAGCGGCCTCCTTGTAGTGCGGCCTCCTTGTAGTGCGGCCTTCTTGTAGTGAGGCCTCCTTGTAGCGCGGCCTCCTTGTAGCGCGGCTTGCTTGCAGAGCGGCCTCCTTGTAGTGCGGCCTCCTTGTAGTGCGGCCTCCTTGTAGCGAGGCCTCCTTGTAGCGCGGCCTCCGTGTAGCGGGGCCTCCTTGTAGTGCGGCCTCCTTGTAGTGCGGCCTCCTTGTAGTGCGGCCTCCTTGTAGTGCGGCCTCCTTGTAGCGAGGCCTCCTTGTAGCGCGGCCTCCGTGTAGCGGGGCCTCCTTGTAGTGCGGCCTCCTTGTAGTGCAGCCTCCTAGTAGCGTGGCCTCCTAGTAGCGCGGCCTCCTTGTAGCGCGGCCTCCTTGTAGCGCGGCCTCCTTGTAGCGCGGCCTCCTTGTAGCGGGGCCTCCTTGTAGCGCGGCCTCCTTGTAGCGTGGCCTCCTTGTAGCGCGGCCTCCTTGTAGCGGGGCCTCCTTGTAGCGGGGCCTCCTTGTAGTGCGGCCTCCTTGTAATGCGGCCTCCTTGTAGCGCGGCTTGCTTGCAGAGCGGCCTCCTCCTTGTAGTGCGGCCTCCTTGTAGTGCGGCCTCCTTGTAGCGAGGCCTCCTTGTAGCGCGGCCTCCGTGTAGCGGGGCCTCCTTGTAGTGCGGCCTCCTTGTAGTGCGGCCTCCTTGTAGCGTGGCCTCCTTGTAGCGCGGCCTCCTTGTAGCGTGGCCTCCTTGTAGTGCGGCCTCCTTGTAGTGCGGCCTCCTTGTAGCGCACCCTCCTTGTAGTGGGGCCTACTTGTAGTGCGGCCTCCTTGTAATGCGGCCTCCTTGTAGTGCGGCCTCCTTGTAGCGAGGCCTCCTTGTAGCGAGGCCTCCTTGTAGCGAGGCCTCCTTGTAGCGGGGCCTCCTTGTAGCGGGGCCTCCTTGTAGTGCGGCCTCCTTGTAATGCGGCCTCCTTGTAGTGCGGCCTCCTTGTAGCGTGGCCTCCTTGTAGCGCGGCCTCCTGGTAGTGCGGCCTCCTTGTAGCGAGGCCTCCTTGTAGTGCGGCCTCCTAGTAGCGCGGCCTCTTTGTAGCGCGGCCTCCTTGTAGCGCGGCCTCCTTGTAGTGAGGCTTCCTTGTAGTGAGGCCTCCTTGTAGCCCAGCCTCCTTGAAGTGCGGCCTCCTTGTAGTGAGTCCTCCTTGTAGCGCGGCCTCCAGGTAGTGCGACCTCCTTGTAGCGGAACCTCCTAGTAGCGCGGCCTCCTAGTAGCGAGGCCTCGTAGTAGCGAGGCCTCCTAGTAGCGTGGCCTCCTTGTAGTGCGGCCTCCTAGTAGTGCGACCTCCTTGTAGCGAGGCCACCTTGTAGCGCGGCCTCCTTATTGTGTGACCTCCTTGAAGCGCGGCCTCCTAGAAGTGCGACCTCCTTGTAGCGCGGCCTCCTTGTAGTGCGGCCTCCTAGTAGCGCGGCCTCTTTGTAGCGCGGCCTCCTTGTAGCGCGGCCTCCTTGTAGTGAGGCCTCCTTGTAGTGAGGCCTCCTTGTAGCCAAGCCTCCTTGTAGTGCGGCCTCCTTGTAGTGAGGCCTCCTTGTAGCCCAGCCTCCTTGTAGCGCGGCCTCCTAGAAGTGCGACCTCCTTGTAGCGAGGCCTCTTAGTAGTGCGGCCTCCTAGTAGCGCGGCCTCCTTGTAGTGCGGCCTCCTAGTAGTGCGACCTCCTTGTAGCGGGGCCTCCTTGTAGCGCGGCCTCCTTGTAGCGGGGCCTCCTTGTAGCGCGGCCTCCTTGTAGCGCGGCCTCCTTGTAGCGCGGCCTCCTTGTAGTGCGGCCTCCTTGTAGCGCGGCCTCCTTGTAGCGCGGCCTCCTAGTAGCGCGGCCTCCTAGTAGCGCGGCCTCCTTGTAGCGCGGCCTCCTAGTAGCGCGGCCTCCTTGTAGCGCGGCCTCCTAGTAGCGCGGCCTCCTTGTAGCGCGGCCTCCTTGTAGTGCGGCCTCCTAGTAGCGCGGCCTCCTAGTAGCGCGGCCTCCTAGTAGCGCGGCCTCCTTGTAGCGCGGCCTCCTAGTAGCGCGGCCTCCTTGTAGCGCGGCCTCCTAGTAGCGCGGCCTCCTAGTAGCGCGGCCTCCTTGTAGCGCGGCCTCCTAGTAGCGCGGCCTCCTTGTAGCGCGGCCTCCTAGTAGCGCGGCCTCCTTGTAGCGCGGCCTCCTTGTAGTGCGGCCTCCTAGTAGCGCGGCCTCCTAGTAGCGCGGCCTCCTAGTAGCGCGGCCTCCTTGTAGCGCGGCCTCCTAGTAGCGCGGCCTCCTTGTAGCGCGGCCATCTAGTAGCGCGGCCTCCTAGTAGCGCGGCCTCCTTGTAGCGCGGCCTCCTAGTAGCGCGGCCTCCTTGTAGCGCGGCCTCCTTGTAGTGCGGCCTCCTAGTAGCGCGGCCTCCTTGTAGCGCGGCCGCCTTGTAGTGCGGCCTCCTAGTAGCGCGGCCTCCTTGTAGCGCGGCCTCCTTGTAGCGCGAGTCCTGGTAGCGCGGCCTCCTTGTTGCGCGGCCTCCTTGTAGTGCTTCATTGTTATTTTATTACCTTGTAATAATAAAATATGTCCATCAAAAATAACAAATTAAAAATTATTGATTGTAGAGGTGAAGGAAGAATGAGACAGAAAGGGGATGTGGAAGGTGTCTAGACATGTCCTACTCTTGTACAGACTGGGACTCAGAGTGTCCTCTACATTCTACAACACGCAGACGAGGTTAAGGTGTAAGATAAGACCGCGGGAAACTTTCACCGCAAGTAAAAGTCAAGGGTTCCCTCGCGGCGAGGGTAGTGAAAGCTGTTTGATAAGCGAGTCACATCCCATTGCTCCCCAGGGGCTGACAATCACGTGACCGTGTGAGACTGGGCGGCCAGTGTTGTGGGCTGCGGTCTATAGCTGCCCCAACGAAAGTATTCTGTTGCTTACGATACAGCCGATTCCAAGGTGACAGCTTAATTTCATACCTCGCTAATTCCTACCATCTAATCTAAACAGGTTTACTGGGGATAATTGACCAGTTTCATTAACAGCGCTGCGGCGAGTTTTGGAAGCTCGCATATGACATTGTTAACATTGAAGACATAGGCGAAAAACCACATATCTCGCTCTAGCTACGAAAATAATTTTTTTAGCGGGAGACTTATTTGAAAGCGTTTATGGGAACTACAACTCTACGTATTTTGAAAGTATTACGAAAAATCTACATGCAGCAATGAGGGAGTTATTGATCGTAAATGATCTTCTTGCGTGTGGCTGCTGCGGGAATCTCGCCTCTAAGGCGTGACCTTCTGTCGTATGAGCAGGCTGTTCCGTCGCTGATGCGCATAAGGTCGACTAGCGAGATTTGAGTGAGATCACATTTCAAACGAACAAGCCGCGCCAAGAAACCGTTGTACAACTAGCAAATATGAAAATAGAACCTATCAACACGCTCATTGGATCTGATAGATCGGCGAATAGTGTATATCACCAAGCAAAAGTATTTTTTTCTTACGGTTGATTTCTTAATATGACAAACTGGTAATATAGCACTGAATTTAACATTCCGCCTCGATATGTTTATCACTTATTTGTATAATTCATTTTTTAACAAATGCTGTATACATAGCCTACCAGACGTTTGTGAGAAGTTTAAAGATAATAAATAATTACACTTCATTTGTATATGATTTACAAATCCCGAACCTAATATTGCACATATAAGTCAACTCGACGCGCCGATCTGTCAGATCCAATGAGCGTGGTTCTATTTTCATATTTGCTAGTTGTACAACGGTTTCTTGGCGCGGCTTGTTCGTTTGAAATGTGCATCTCACTCAAATCTCGCTAGTCGACCTTATGCGCATCAGCGACGGAACAGCCTGCTCATACGACATAAGGTCACGCCTTAGAGGCGAGATTCGCGCAGCAGCCACACGCAAGAAGATTATTTACGGTCAATAACTCCCTCATCGCTGCATGTAGATTTTTCGTAATACTTTCAAAATACGTAGAGTTGTAGTTCCTATAAACGCTTTCAAATAAGTCTCCCGCTAAAAAAATTATTTTCGTAGCTAGAGCGAGATAAGTGGTTTTTCGCCTATGTCTTCAATGTTATCTATGTCATATGCGAGCTTCCAAAACTCGCCGCAGCGCTGTTAAGGAAACTGGTCAATTTAAAACCTTCCGTTGTTTACCTGTAACGTCGGGTGTGGCCAAACCGCCTGTGCACTCGACTAAGCCAAACCGCATGCATTTACAAATGTGTGAAAGAACGTCAGGTCTGTTGATTTTCTTTCAGTTGGCAGGTGTGGTTGAAAGAGGCAGTAGACAATGACCTGGAGGCCAAGTCTTGAAACTCACGCTTCAACTCACCACCCGTTTCAAGTCGCAAATTCCCGCAAGTCGCAAGAAAAACATCAAAACGGTAGTCTTGAGACAAATTTGGGAAACGGGCGGTGACTTAACTCGCAAGTTTTTTTACGTTTCAAACCACGAGCTATAACGTTGCGAGTTGTCAGTTATTTGCGACTTGAGATGGATGATGTTGCAATAATAAATGCGATTGCCGATTTTGAAGAGGCCGAAATAGCAGAAAACAACATACAAGAACGTTTCCGCACCGTTATTAATCCATTTAATGCGTTATCTGACACGAAATTTACTAAATATTTCAGGCTCCAATCATGAAACATAAGCCTACTCGGATACTTACATAGCCTAGCTAGGCCTAGGTCTACGCCTAGATCCTACATAGAAAATGTGTGTGTGTGAGGCACTCCAATCATGAAACATAGGCCTACTCGGATACTTACATGGCCTAGCTAGGCCTAGGCCTACGCCTAGATCCTACATAGAAAATGTGTGTGTGTGTGAGGCACTCCAATCATGAAACATAGGCCTACTCGGATCCTTGCATGGCCTAGCTATAGGCCAAGGCCTACGCCTAGATCCTACATAGAAAATGTGCTTTCCCTAGGCCTATCTTCTACGTGAAATATTCTCCCCATAATATAGAGACCTAAAAGGCTTAAAGCCCTAGACATGCTCTAGACCTAACATTTCATACTAACTTCTCTCGAATGTCATTCGAATGTCATCACTTGTACACTTGGCGGATAGAGTGCGCTAGTGTCGGCACGCAAAATTTGAAAATCCAAAATGGCCGCCCGGGGGTGGGGGTGGTGGTCCCTCCCTACCCTCCCCTCCCCTCCCTTAGGTTACATGGGTCACACAAGAGTCCAGTGGCCGCCATCTTGGATGACGTCATGGGAAATTCCCGTACCCAGGGTGCCTACCCTACTACTCGCGTTTCCGGGGTATAGGCACCGTGCGCTTCAACGTGTGCTGCTCCGCGCGGCGGTTTTGGCAAACACGTAAGGGTAGCAGCTGTTCGCTGTGCGTGTAAACAAATGCGTTCATACCTCGTTAGATCAGTAGGCCTAATTCTTTGCAACAAATAGATGCAGCTATGCAAAACGAAAGCAGAAGGACATCTAAGAGGTATTGCTGCGTTGTTGGATGCCACAATTCTCCGCATAACACTACCCGTGATGTGACATTTTATAGATTTCCTAACAGACCATGGGAGACAGCTAAGAAGAAAGTGGGTTCAAGCTGTCAGCAGAAAAAATAAAGTACGCTTTTTCTTTAATAAGCAACATTGAGAATTAATTGAAAAACATATCACAATATGCAACATGGCTTCGAATGGATTTCTTTGTCAAAGGACGTTGGCTAGACCCTAGAGTAGGCCTACCTATGCCAAGGAAGCGTAGCGTAGACCCACGCCCACGTAGGTCTGACCTAACTCTACTTGTTGACAGCAAACAAATCAAGCTCGGCCAGTCGGCCTACTAATATTAGGCCTAGCTAGATTGTCTCTGTACAAGACATTTGACACTTTAGTTTGTACGGAGGCTAACTCAATTTTATTGAGTTGAACTGGAGGTGAATATTTAAAAAAAAACTACAGATACTAGGTCTAGCTTCCAGGCCTGTAATCAATAACGAAAGGTAGGCCTAGACTTAAAATTGTTTTTATGCCTACAATGTCTATAGGTAGGCTACATAGGATGTGATTATTTGATTCTCAATTACCAAAGTCCTAGGCCTAGCCATGCTGGTAGGCCTAATTGTCACAGTGTCAACAATGGGTTCAAACAAGTAGGCATAAGGTAGACACTTTTTTGATACATTCTGTGTTCTCAGAAATATAAAATCCAACATGACAAAAATAATGAGGACAAATACAAAATATTTAGATATGTCAGATAAAATCGCTCACTCGTAGATGGTGTAGCCTACAGGGTTGGTTTAGTCGCTTTAAATTTAAGTCCCCCACTGGAAATCAGTTTAGTTACTTTAGTAGATAGACTCTAAAACTGGATTTATTTTTGGTTTGGTTTGGGTAGGTTTGAGGTAGGTCTATTTGAACTAGTTGAAGGTTTGGGTTAGGCCTACCCTACCCCAAACCTGTGGTTCGTAATCGTCTGTCTTTGACAGATGTCAGAGTGGCGCGTGTTTGCACACTCCGCCCGCTCCCGCAGCGCAACTACATTCTCTCGCAACAGCTACCCGGTCTTCATTTATCTAAAAGAATATAAATAGTACAATTTTATAGGATAACAACATCCAAATTATGTTACTACTTTAAATTGGCTTCGTTTACTTATCTCAATCTTTACGTCATACGGGGTTAGATTGACAGACGTCTGACGTACAACTTTAGAAGTTATAAAAGTTGTCCCAGGATTTCTTATCTTATATTCCGTGAAATTTACTACGTGGCCACTTTTGAAAAATCCCATACCCTTCTTAAACGAATTAGAAGACTCATAACCCAGCGAGACGTTTTTAAATCCATATTTTATTATTAAATCGCCGAGTTTTTTTTTTTTTTTTTTTTTTTTTTTTTTTTTTTTTTTTTTTTTTTCATTAAATCCACATCTACATCTGACGCCACCTAAGCCGAAGCTTATATGCGTCTATCTTTTCTTGTATTTGTGTTATCTCTTGCTGTTTTTCTTGAAGTCCGACCTTAGGAGTCCTCAAATTGGTAACCCTCCTTTGTCTTTGGTATTGTCTTTGCAATGTATTAGCTTCTTGTTCTTGATATTATTCTCCTTGTATATTTATTCATCTTCTTCTGCTCTTCGTAGTTTCTGTTTACTCCATTTCGGATGATTTTCCTTTGACTAGGCATAAATCGTTGCTTCTATGGTTGTTTTTGTTTCAACCTGATGAGGATTCATGTGCTTCTTCTGTGCTTTGCTTCCTCTCCAGTGGTCGCAGTGATCGTATTCCTTCTTCTGAGTGTTCAGCTCCTCTTCTTCTTCCAAGTTATGTCGTCTTCTCCACGATTCTTCCTCTCTTTTCTTCTTTTCCTCTCTTTTCTTCTTTTCACTGTCTGGTGGTTCTTGAGGAGAATACTTCTGCTGATCTTGATTTCCCTTCTGGTGATCGAACTGGTCATCTTCTTTTCTTTTTGAGTTAACTGGTCACTTTCCGGTTTCCTCTTCAAGTCGTAGCTTTCTGCCCCTCTGCGTCATTTCTTCTTATCGCTGTCCTCTGTTTCTAGGTGTTTTCCTGTTTCTTCTTCAATCTTGACTGTCACCTAATCTTCTCCTTCCCTGACTGCATGCCCTGGAAGATGTTGGTTTCATGTCTTCTGTGCGACGTTCTCTTAGATTCTCTTCTTTGTTTCTCTTCAACTCCTCGTCTTCTTTTCTTCTTATCGCTGTCTTCTGTTTCCTGTTTCTTGATATTTTCCTGTTTCTTCTTCAAACTTGACTGTCGCCCCCTCTTCTCCTTCTCTGACTGTATGCCCTGGTTTGTTGAGTACACTGGTCCCTTTCCGATATCCTCTTCGGGTCGTGGCGTACTTTTCTTCTGTTTCTCTTCTCTGTTCTTCTTATCGCTGCCTTCTGTTTCTTGATGTTTTCGTGTTTCTTCTTCAATCTTGACTGTCGCCCCATCTTCTTCCTCCCTGACTGCGTGTTCTGGAATATATTGGTTTCATGTCTTCTGTACGTTGTTATCTTAGATTGTCTTCTTTGTTCCTCTTCAACTTCTTTCACAATTGTTGCTGTATATTCTTTGCTGATTTGGTGTTTTGGACGGCGCTTGCTAATCTTCGATTCTTCTATTCTCCCTATTTTGTGTCACCAATCCTCATCTTCTTCTTCTTCTTCTTCTTCTTCTTCTTCTTCTTCTTCTTCTTCTTCTTCTTCTTCTGAGTACACATCTGATTGATTTCGCTGTTTCCCTCTTCTTTTTGGATTTCTCTCTTGCATATACCCTCCTACTTCATCTCTCGCATCCAGCCTGTCTTCTTCCAGTTCTTCTTGTCGCCGAGTTGTGGCTCCATTTCAATACGTGGGGATCGTTCTGTGGTAGGCGAGGGAGACTCTTACCTGGTGCGCGAGGCGGCCGCCAGTCCGCGCCAACAGTCCTAGCGGTGGCGCGCTCACCGGCCATGCACGGTGCCTATGGGGTATGTCTGCTGCGTCAAACCTCAAGAAGCTGGATCGTGTGACGTCATTTTTTCTGTCAATTGTGAAGCACCGCGTAACTGACTTTCGGAACACTCCTAAACTTGAAATTATGTCAACTTTAAATTTACTCCCCTTATCTACTCGTCGTACTATGGCTGATCTTAAATTTTTCCATAGTGTAGTTAACGGTTATCTGCGCCCTGCCTTCTCTAACCTCTTCTCACTTCATGTACCATCCCGTCCGACTAGATCGACTCAACTTTTTCACTTACCTACTCCTCGTCTTGAAATTATTAAACGCTCCCTCTTTTACCGATTACCTGTCACATATAACACCATTGCTACACCCACTCTTGATATTTTCTCATCCCACCTTGATTTCATTCGTCATGCTAAACCTCTTGTTAGCCACCATTGATACTGTCCTACTCTGCATCTAATTCTATTAACACACATTTTTTTTCTCTATTTTTTTCTCATTATTTGTTCTCTGTGCCTATTTTAGAATTAGTTATTTCTTACTTTAGACTGATAGCTAGTATAAGTTACCTAATTAGTTAGTGAATCAATTATCTAATTAGTGGTTATTAATTTAGAATTTTGATACTTGTTTAGATTAAGTTAGATACACACAATGTAAAATGGTCTATGGCTATATTTGTGTTGCTAATAAATAAATAAATAAATAAATAAATTATTGACAGAATGTCAGAACATCCAAGCGTTGTCGGAATATTCTCTATGATTATTGACTAAATGTCATAACATCCAAGCATTGTTAGGATGAATGTTTGATGGTCGGTCCAGCCCTACTTTACATGTTACATTATTCAGCGCGGAGTTTTATCGCAGTCAAACGAATATCTGTGTCAACGTTATAGAAAGTGGGCTTCTCTGCGCGCACGGGTTGCACCCATGATACAATAATATTCCTGTACCATGGGTTGCATCTCTGAGAAGATATTTACATATTTACTTGTAATGTGTTGGATACAACAGGTAAACGGATTTTCTTTATGACAGTTGAAGTCGAAACTGTAATTATAATTTTCCGTAGAAAACCTGCTCAGGAACAATTCGTACCCCTGTTCAGGTGACTAACGGTAAGTATTGCGGAATAATGAAAAGTTGGGAAGGAATGTCTGACGGCTATTAGTATGACTCAATCCCAGCATTCGCCTTTATGACTGAGTAAAAATTCAGAAAAAACCTTCAGTCAGGATTGCCGGTGGCCGTAATTGAACTGGCGACCTCCCGAATTAGAGTCACTTCGCGTCTTTTTGCTGAGCTATACTCTATAGGTAAATGTCGCAAGTGGCAATCATTTTTCTTCTCATTGAAGTTGTATTTGTACTTTTAGACTTGTAGTTGAAATTGAATTCAAGTCACAGTTGTGGTTGTGATCGTAGATATAAAGAATCAAAGTTGGCTCGTTGGTCGAATAGGTGGCTCGTTGGTCCAGTGGTTAACATACCAGCTTCCAATGCAGAAGGTCCCGGGTTCAATGCCCGGATCAGGCAGAAGCTTTTTAACTTCCAATATGGATTCAATTCCACCACTTCTTGTCGTAGGAATAAGTAAATGGTGACTTTGGAGCCGTCCTGGCAACGAAGCACTCAACAAATTCAAAGTTGTTTTGAATCGGTCTTATTGATTCTGGCATTTGTCCGCAGGTGTTTGCACAATCACTGATTCATATATGTTTCGTATTTGAAATATCGATCTTTGACTGGTTATCGCTCACTCGTCGATGGTGTTTGGAGCCTACAGAGTTGGTTTAGTCGTTTCAAATTAAAGTCCCCCTCTAAAAATCAGTCTTGTTACTGAGTGGGTAGACCAAATGTGAATTTATTTATTTAAGTCGCAGTTTTGTCATTATGAGTCATAGTTATAGATTTATAGCCTTAGTCATATTCGTATGTTATATTGCTGTATTGATTCTCGTAGTTGAAACTGTAATCGAAGTCAAACTTGAACGGACACAAACTCGTAGACGTAGCATCAGTCGTAGTAGTCATATTCATAATCGTATCCATTGTTGAATTCGAAGTCGTAGTTAAAGCCAAGGCCGAAATCGTGGTCAAACACTATGAGCGAAAATCATCCTGTTTGCCGGTTGAGTGAGCACATTCCTAACGCAAAAAGCGTATACGCAAAGTCGATGGTTGCGTGGGCGTGGTTAAACCTTGGTTGGCAACCATAGCCGTGCCTTGTCGAGACCATGGCAACTAAGAAAATAGGTTCTGCGTGGTTGGCATCCGCCAAAACGCACCAAAGCACAAAATTGCCATGTCACTGCACTGTGGGTAATCAAAAGCTCTCTACATATTCATATTGTATTATAACTGGATAAGGAGACAATGTATAAATATATGTATAACGCTGTTACGTTATAAACGGCTGTCTGAAGTTTTCATAAAGTCTGGTTGTTTTAGTCTAAAAAAGTTAAAACCGTATTCAACCAGGTTGCCAGTTGCCAACTGCTAAATTGAATCTCCGAACACACTGATGGTGATAGTTTTAGTTGAATTTAAATCGAAATCGAACTCTAAGTCGAACTCGTTATAGACTCGTTACAACCGAGAGTAATACGAGTTACTTTATTCTCCAACCTCGGCTCTGTACATTGACAATTTGTTCCAAACTCTCGGCGTGACATCTTCGACTCGATATATCGAAGTATCGAAGCTAATCGAAGTCGACGAGAACTCGAGATCGACTCATTCTGTTGAAGCTCGACCCGGTTAGGTGGTGCGATAATTCCCCGGCGCGCCAGATCGTGTTGGCGATGCCCCCGTTCACCCCCCCCCCCCCCCCCCAACCACCCACCCCTTGATTACACAGACCCGGCTGGTAACGAAGCAACGGCCGGACCCGACTTTGCATTTCCCCAAACAGCTCGACTTCCCACAGCGCGAGGGTTACGTTAAATTAGGTTTAAAGAGGGAAAACATTGTTTTATTTCATAACACATAAACTTATGGTATGTTGCACACATCAATATATATATTAAAATTAAAAAATTAAGTGTTTTAAAAATACATCAATATATATATACAGGCAACGAAAGTTACTGGTTATAACATTAGTTTTACTAACGAATGACTACTAGAGGTATAGTTGTCGGTTGTCCCATCGTAACTGATCTCACTCTGACGAAACAGCCTGCTCCAATATTACCAACTGTGTCTATAGCTGCTAACACCGACTTGAAAGTGCTCCATTAGTGATATTTTACAAACGTGTATTGAAATTTTGAAAGCTCAGAACGTTTTGCCCACAATATGGCCGCCACGCGCACTGTATGGCCATCACGCGCATGTATGGCCGTCACGCGCACTGTATGGCCGTCACGCGCATGTATGGCCGCCACGCGCATGTATGGCCGTCACGCGTACTGTATGGCCATCACGCGCATGTATGGCCGTCACGCGCACTGTATGGCCGTCACGCGCACTGTATGGCCGCCACGCTCACTGTATGGCCATCACGCGCACTGTATGGCTGCGACGCGTACTGTATGGCCGCCACGCGCACTGTATGGCTGCCACGCGTACTGTATGGCCGCCACGCGCACTGTACGGCCATCACGCGCACTGTATGGCTGCGACGCGTACTGTATGGCCGCCACGCGCACTGTATGGCCATCACGCGCACTGTATGGCTGCGACGCGTACTGTATGGCCGCCACGCGCACTGTATGGCTGCCACGCGTACTGTACGGCCGCCACGCGCACTGTATGGCTGCGACGCGTACTGTATGGCTGCCACGCGCATGTATGGCCGTCACGCGTACTGTATGGCCGCCACGCGCATGTATGGCCGTCACGCGCACTGTATGGCCATCACGCGCATGTATGGCCGTCACGCGCACTGTACGGCCGCCACGCGCACTGTATGGCTGCGACGCGTACTCTATGGCCATCACGCGCACTGTATGGCTGCCACGCGCATGTATGGCCGTCACGCGTACTGTATGGCCGCCACGCGCACTGTATGGCCGCCACGCTCACTGTATGGCTGTCACGCACACTGTATGGCCACTACGCGCACTGTATTGCTGTGGGTGACGCGCACTGTATGGCTGTCACGAGCACTATGGCTTTCACGTGCACTGTATGGCTGCGACGCGCACTGTATGGCCATCACGCGCACTGTATGGCCGCCACGCGCATGTATGGCCGTCACGCGTACTGTATGGCTGTCACGCGTACTGTATGGCTGTCACGCGCACTGTATGGCTGTCACGCGCACTGTATGGCCGTCACGCGCATGTATGGCCGTCACGCGCACTGTATGGCCGCCACGCTCACTGAATGGCTGTCACGCACACTGTATGCTGCGACGCGCACTGTATGGCTGTCACGCGCACTGTATGGCTTTCACGTGCACTGTATGGCTGCGACGCGCACTGTATGGCCATCACGCGCACTGTATGGCCGCCACGCGCACTGTATGGCTGCCACGCGTATTGTATGGCTGTCATGCGCACTGTATGGCTGTCACGCACACTGTATGACTGTCACGCGCACTGTATGGCTGTCACGTGCACTGTACGGCCGCCACGCGCACTGTATGGCTGCGACGCGCACTGTATGGCCGCCACGCGCACTTTATGCAAACAACCTGTAGAGCGGAAATATGTCATGAATCTAATTATATTCCATTGAGATATTTTCCAACAACGGAACATACGCCCAGGCGCCCATCTCACTTGTACGGGTTATGTAAAGCAGGGAAATGTTTGAACGAAGCCAATCGAAAATAGAACGAAACGAAGATGAAATAGGGAATTCAAGAAGAGCTCAAGGCGAAAAGTTCGTATCAGTTCAGAACTTTGCAACAAAGCCTCTCCTTCTACTTCCAGGTATGACGTACGGTGCCCGAGGCAGTTGCGGTAAGTCTCGCGCGATGTGATTGGTTGACACTGTTTGCCGAGGGGGAAACGGAACTAGAGACATCTTCAACTTGAGACAGCTCAGAGACGCATCGAGCGAAACACTGGGTTGGATGTCAAACATTAACCGAACATTCACGAGTCCCTACTACTCTACTACAGCACATTATACACATCTTCCTGTCAAATTTTGCGACCCGGTATAGAAGCAAACAATCAAGTTACTTGGAAAGAATATCAATGTACGGTTACACCATGGAGATATTATTATAAATCCATGGTTACACCAAACTTATATTGATCATTTTTTAAACAATTCAACGTTTAAAAAGGAAAAGTCCTATTGTTTTAAAGATGAAAAAACTACAGGTTACAACAGCCGCTTAAATACATTATTTAAACCCAAAGGGATCCTATGTTGTCCAAAGGTTCACACAAGCTCGCTATTATTACCATAGCTACTCACAGCCACATTGAAATTACCCTGATTATAGCCTAGGGTATAACAAGTCGACCGCGGGAACTCTGTTTCGTGCACGGTTCTCTGTAAGTCACATGATGCATGGTTTTTGAAACATGTATATCTTTCTACATTGATTATTATTTGACATGATTCACGTTTCGGGAAGCATGAATTTAAGCAACTGCTTGAAAACCAATTTATTTTTACGGATTTTAAATAATTACGAGTTAAAGCACTGGATGTGTGGTTTGAGCGTGTGCAGTGCTATGTTTTCAAGAAGGGAGACGGGTTTTAAGGCCGGTTTACGATTGACGGCAATGTGGGGGGACGTGAATGTGAAATGTCAACCTGGTGGAAACGGGAACGGAACTGTTTATGATTGACGGAAATGAAATGAATTCGGCAATTACCGGCAAGCCTCGGCTACTCTCGTATTCATTTGTTTGGCGACGGACTTCCAGGCATTTTCTTTATAATCCGTTCGTCTATACACACTTAAGCCTTTGGCATAAATATTACGAAAATTCTGGATTGTCTCAATTAACCTGGCGTCATCCATCATGACTTGAAAATTAAAGCTACCAATTTGTTGGTTATGTTCCTTTAGTGTGTATATGTCACAGCAGTCAGCAGCTGCTATTTGCGCATGCGCGTTGGTGTTCGCACGTCGACGGGACGGCAAACAAGCCGCGAAAGTTGGGACTTGACGAACTCTGGCGGTTCCGTTTCCCGTTCACGTTCACGTCCAGGCAATCATAAACGCCAACCCGTGATTTCCATGGTTCAACTTTGACGTTCACGTTTCACGTTCACGTCTCACCACGTTGCCGTCAATCGTAAACCAGGCTTTAAAGGCCGTTGGTCGCAACATCTGGCATCACCGCGCTCGGGTTTTGTTGATGCGCATGCGCGGCCACATGCTGATGTGCGGTTTGACCATGTGCAGGGCTGTTCAGTGCTGCCTTTCTACGAAGTGAGATACGGGTTTAAACGCTGAAGGTCGCAACATCTGGCATCACCGCGCTCGGGTTGTGATCTTGCGCATGCGCGGCCACATGCTGAATCCGCACATCCAGTTATACCTCGTAAATATTTAAATTATTGTGTAAAGATTATCGGTGTTCGCGCAGATGCAACAGATTAAGGAAGGATTCAAGCTACTCACAAAGTAAAGCATATGTCTGAAATAATTGTATGTAGAAAAATATACGTGTTTGAAAAATCAGCCCATCTGACTTACAGAGAAGCGGGCACCGGCCGCGTGCATGAAACTGAGCTCCCGCCGTAAACTTTGGTTATACCTAGTCTAGTTGTGACCCCACCACGACTTACAAGGCATACGAATGAGATAAAGTCGCTTCACAGCAACTTTGGGGCAGGGAGCGTTACAGATGGGCGTGTCGGAACCGGGGCGGCTTTCACCAATACTCACGTAATTGGTTGGCCGAGCCTCACTCATCCGTGACGTCACCAGCTCCAAAGTTGCTGTGGAGCGACTTTACAACTAGTTTTAAGTTGGTAGTTGTCATATGCGTCACTTCCCTATTACATAACCCGTGACGACAACACCTTGCAAGCGGCAATATTGCGTCAGTAGCAAGCGACTTGTTCCGTTGGGTTGGGACCCGCGCAAAGGTCTCGGCGCGCTCTTAAAAGCCAGTAAATCATGAGGCCTCCAACATACGCCCACGTCCGCCCAGATTATTACAGACCGCGAGTTGAGCACCACACCGCGGACAGTTTATGCAAATTCTCCCGCCATTGAATATGGTTAATGGGTAGGTTGATAAATGAGCTCATTGATAAAGTTTTAATCCCACTCTGGCAGCTACGCGGCCCAGATAATAGACACGGCGTCCGCACACAGACTCTGCAGGTTGGAAATTGATTTCGTATTGACGCAAATGTTGGTCAATTCACTCAGTTACTTCACAAATGGATTATTATAATCGATCGACTTTTAGAGAGTCTGTTCAGAGATAATTTATTTTTACTTAAAACTTCGTTAAAGCTTCTAGTCGTTTCTTTAAAGCTCAAAGTGTAACTAATTTTGTTTTTTATTTCTTCGTCTTAATGAAGAAAAAATGGGTTGAATTGACAAAAATAGAAAATATGTTATTGTTTTTTTAAATTTAGTAGGCCCTTGTTAGTTGCGACTTTACGATAAATTTGTCCCGATGTTCCTACCTAGACGAGCTGTTCAATTGTACCAACTTGAAAATTTGTTTTTTTACTATAGGGCCGTCATAGTATCGAAGTATACCGGGTACATAATAAATGGCATAATGTCCCCCACTGAAAATCTGTTATTGGTATTGAGTGAGTAAACATTAAATACAATTCGGTTTTATATAATCAATAACAACGCTTTGGCTTCTTCTTCTTGGATCCCGTTTCTACCGCATGACTGCGATTATTTGCTTTTGGTGGCGGTGCCGGGTTGTGTCCACGTGTCCATCTTAGGTGTCCATGTAGATTAGCGACCCAAGCGGCGAGAGGGAACACTTCTGTCTTTATCGACATTTTACCAACCATTGCACACTTGCAAATAATTTAAAAAATCATGCGATTTTATAAATAAGGGAATGCTTCTTTCTTAAGTGAAACATCAATAATTATATCCTTTAAATGGTTAGAAACATTTCTTGCGTTTACCTTGTAGCCTGAGCCAAGTGTAGAGAATAAGTCAAGCGAATGCCATGAGTGATCAAACATTAGCCTTAAACCTTATTTGAAACACTTAATCAAGGCTATTTAATAAAACTTTACGTTATAAAATAAGGGAAATCTTCGAAAAAAACGTTTTCGGATATAGCTTTGTAAATGTTTTTGAGAATATAGGGGCAGTGTAACATATCCATCTTAGCTTATAATTGAATTTAATGAAATCATTTCAAGAATTTGTATAACATTATCGTCATAATTATTTAATATCATCAAAGGCCGGTAATACCACGTATTATAACCTAGCAACAATTACTATTATTTTATATTTATTATATTTATTAGTTACTGAGTGGGTAGACTTTTAATGTGAATTTATTTTTTATTTTATTACCATCACTCATAACATCTCCTAACTTGAAGCTGTGTCTGTGACAGACCTGTCAAATGTTAACGAACAAACCTGAAAGTTACACCCGTCACACCGTTGGCTCCCGAATAGAACAGAACTATATACACCGTTGTTTATTCTTCAAATTACAAAACTTCTCAAAACTCTCAAAACTGACAAATTCATCTTTACATCAGAAAAGTGTTTTCCTCTCAAAACCAAACCGCCCTGTGAAATATGATTAAACTTTTCACGCCGTGAATAATTCTCGATCGCGTTATGTCAGTGACGCATGAATCAATCATATCGGGGAACCTCTTCACGTTCGGCTGAACAAACCGTTAATATATCACCGGATACTTTGAAAAAATACTATATCACGCGTGTCGTATACCGAACATGGTGAAGTTCAGACGAAACTCGCGCGAGCTACGAGTAGACGCACTAGAAAGCATGGAACTCGCCCGCAGCCCGTCACACGGTCAAGCCAGCTCGCGCGAGCTACGAGTAGACGCACTAGATAGCATGGAACTCTCCCGCAGCCCGTCACACGGTCAAGCCAGCTCGCGCGAGCTACGAGTAGACGCACTAGATAGCATGGAACTCGCCCGCAGCCCGTCACACGGTCGAGCCAGCTAGCGCGAGCTACGAGTAGACGCACTAGATGGCATGGAACTCGCCCGCAGCCCGTCACACGGTCAAGCCAGCTCGCGCGAGCTACGAGTAGACGCACTTGATAGCATGGAACTCGCCGGCAGCCCGTCACACGGTCGAGCCAGCTCGCGCGAGCTACGAGTAGACGCACAAGATAGCATGGAACTCGCCCGCAGCCCGTCACACGGTCGAGCCAGCTAGCGCGAGCTACGAGTAGACGCACTAGATGGCATGGAACTCGCCCGCACCCCGTCACACGGTCAAGCCAGCTCGCGCGAGCTACGAGTAGACGCACTAGATAGCATGGAACTCGCCCGCAGCCCGTCACACGGTCGAGCCAGCTCGCGCGAGCTACGAGTAGACGCCCTATATACCATGGAACTCGCCGGCAGCCCGTCACACGGTCGAGCCAGCTCGCGCGAGCTACGAGTAGACGCCCTATATAGCATGCTGATACGACGTACGTCTCTTGTCCTCAATCATCATTTTTAGTGGTATGACTAGATTTTCTTTTTATTTGGTACCGGTAACGCGTATTTTACTTGGTTCTATTTTTAACATATCAGAAAGTCGTTAAAGTCCGCGTGGGGTAGCCAGCGTAATTGGCCACGGTCGATTATGAGTTGGTCTAGTTATCCGTGTCACTGCGTTCCAGGTTCGAATCCTGGCTTGGGCAAGGATGTCATGTGGCGTTTTGTACATCCTCATAATCACCCACTCATGTTCATCATAGCAAAAATATGAGACGTAAAGCCCAAATATCATCAACATCATCATCCGCATGGGGTAGGTTTATGAAAATTAGCTTTTAAAGTGATATTCAGGTCAAAAACTAAAATAATCACATTCTTTTCCATCCAGAAGAAACATTGATCGATGCAAGTGAAAACAAGCTCCAGCCCCAAAGAGAAAGAAGGAAAATTTAACGAAAATCCTATAATTTGGGCTAGTTGGCTAACAATAATTTTTCTTGTGTGAACTAGAATGTACCTGATTTCCACTCGAGGGTAGCAAGACGAAGTAAAGCAGATGAACATGATTGGGTCTTGACATGAACGCAGGAGTTTTTTTAACTTGATAAATATGCTCTTGATTTGAATATTTGTCTCTTTGTTATGTTTTAATTCGGTTATTAATACAACCTGGTGATCACGTACATGCTTATTCCCCATAAGAAAAATGATTGTTGAGCAACAAGCCAGATTTATGCGACATTGTTAATTTTTCCCTTCTTTTTCTGTGGGGTAGAAACTTTTTTACATTTATGTTTAATTATTTCTCATTGATGGAATAAGAATTTAATATATATAAATTTACCATATTTGCCTTTAACTATAAGCATAATAGGTATATAGGAATATAGTATATAATATAAGTTCTTATTATACATGTCATTTTTAGCAAATTCTTAAAATTTACTGATACGTATGATTTTTTAGTTTCTTTCCTGAACACCCTTTTAAAGGTGTCCCTCGTGTGAAGGTGCGTCGAAAATTCGCACAAAAATAATACCGGCCACGACAAACCTTCTAAAAGAACAGATTAAAACAATATATCTTGATTATCTCACTATTACTTTTTTTTTATTGTTCGAGTAGGTATTTTACCGACTGCATAGATTTACGTGATGCAAACACACTTACGGTTGTAACAACAACAAAATGCAGGACATCAAATATATATACATATCAAATATTGATGACTTTAGGTCTTTTTACAAGAATATCAACAAGAATTTTAAGCTTTGTGTTACTGAATTGCACATTGCACTATAAACATAATTTAATTGATTCTTTTAAAAATCGAGCAACAGCTTTTTGTAACTGATAGTGGGTTCCTGGTAATTAACATAAGATTATTTGGTCACCGTTCTGCTTTGATGTCCAGCTGAGCTGAATGAATGGACAGATCACTGCTTGCTTGTGGTAGAGTCCGAGTCCAACCCCCCCCCCCCCCCCCCTCCTTCTCACGGCCCCTTTCATTGGCTCAGTTCTATACTGACCTCTGGTGGATCCTTATGGAGGTAATGAGGAAATTACAACATCAAATCTCATTCCCCTCGGATGATACCCAAATTGCAGTGTCGACCCAAGTCAAAACAACCCCCCCCCCCCGTCCGACGCCCTCTCTGGATTACACTGTCAACATGTCCAATGTGAACTGTTTGATCTTGGCTGAGTGCGAATCAGACATCCTTCATCGTGTGGGAGGCTCTGTTTGTTGATGTTAATGTTACACCAGGCACTAAAACACCAGCATATCTGCATATCTTGGTTACGATTAAGTCGCGGTCGCTTAACCGGTTCCCATACGAACACCGAAGTTGAGAAACCTCGGGCTAGGTCAGGAGGTGGATGGGTGACCAATCTCCTCTGAAACACTAGTTACCGTTGGTAAGAGCAGATTGGAGGGTTCAAAAGCTTGTGTAGCAGCTTCGTTCTTCTCGTCAACTGCTCGGCAGTCCAGGTTAGTGGAGGAACCTGTATGACTGGTCAAAGTTACACCGTCGTACACCGTTGGATGGGACGTCAAGCCGATGGTCCCCTTGATACTTTTCGACAAGAGTAGGCTACGTGCTGGTACTAGGCTTCCCCTCCTCCCCTCCTCATTACCATTCATCAATTATCACTCATCAGGGCATTGTGCCCTACACTGGCGTTAATTACAATAAAGTATAAATTAGTTTGTTAGTCATACATCAATGATTCATGTAGGAATAAAACCTACTGTGATTCTGTAAACACAACCGAACTAATGTGTAATACTTTAATCCGTACTATTATTTTAGCATAAACAAGTAGTGCTTGCGAGATACAACGAGCTATGTATTCTCACTGTGTATTGAGATATGACTAGAACGTACACGTCACTTGTAACGTTGCTGATCTGTGCCACAGCTGTTTGAATAGCTAGAATCACACAGTGCACAGTACACACGTCATCGTAAGTCTTAGTTGACCTCTTATCGTTGATTGGAGTATATTCCACAAACAATATTACCTTGCTATCACTTGTTCGCATGCATAGTTGTCAGTTGTTTTAAGTTTTTATAAGACACCCCTGTAAAGCGTTTGTCTATGTTCGTCTCAATTTGATCGTAAAAAATATTACGAAAAACTCTGCTTTCCTTGGAATATGTGCTATATATATATTAAGAGTATTATTAATTTTTTTATTATATTTTTTTATTACTAATTATTAAGTGTTATTATTAATATATATGTTTGCCGATACAATTCAATCAGAATGATGCAACAATAAAAAACACAAAGTTTAATAGCCTCAACACGAGACATTGACGTGAACTGAAGTTCTTTTTATTTTAACATAGAAAAGGTACAATACAATTTAAAAACACTTTTGGTTATAATGAGTGAAACAGTAATAATTACTTTATTTTTAATTACTAATTATTAGTAGTGATAAGTATTAGTTTATAACCTCTATGAGTGCATGTGAAGTAGATAAACATAAATCAGGTTTGTGCCCAAAATACATTATTTTTATTTACGTTTTTGGTATTTTCTGGTTTAAAATTGATTAATTTGTGCTCATTTTGTTTGAAAAGAAATCATTCATTAATGTATGTAGTCAAAGTGTCGCTGTATCTCTGCACGATGGCCTCCTCGGCGACCAGAGAACAGAGAATTTATCCACGCCATTTTAAACCTCTCAAGTATTTTTCCGAAATAAAATAAAAGATAAACACAAGCATTGTGAATATTTCAGACATCAAAGAGGTCTTGTTTTCGAAGGAAATGAATTGAAACAGCGGATTTCTCTTTGAAGCTTTTTATTCCATTGATCTGGGAATACATTTTTACATGCTGTTCAATTATGTTTATCCTCTATTGCAGAGCTAAATTTGAATAACGCTTCTCTTCTGTAATGTTCTTATATTTTCTTCCTTTCATTTTAAATAACAAATGCGGATAAAGTAATACGATAAATAAACACACTAAGGTTTATAGGATATTCGTAAACCCTTTGGAAAAGAACCATGACTATGACACAGTTTAATGTTAAGATAAGATAAGAATAGTACTTATTAGCTTCTTTCAGCATATTTCTACATATTATTAACACGTATACATATTATAAAAATATAGATTCTCGGAATTAAATTTTTTGAGTTACAAGTTTTAACTAATCGTTAGAAATGAAATTTAAAAAAAAGTACATCTTGGCCTCATATCCAACTCTTACGAGCTACGACCCATCTTGGCCCGAGATAGAATAGGCCCAGAGTGACTCTGCTAGTCGTAAGAGGCGACGAAGGGAGACCCTGTTCCATCCCTCCTCTGACCCCCTGAAGATTCGTCCTCCCACTTGGCCCTGCCCTCCCTTGCTGGCCTCCCGTATGACGACCCACGCGACGTACAATGGCTCTGATTCGGACGTGGCTTTTTTCACCTTCATAATCTTCATTATCACCCACTCATCGTCTCGATTAGCCATTGTTGCACAAATATGAGACGTTAAGCCCCATTAATCCAACTTTTACTGTCGGGTTGAGGAGAGCAGCGGGTTATTCCCTTGCTGAGGCTAACACCTTCTTCCTTGCCGGCTCTAGCCAGGTCAGACACAACCACTCTTCAACCTCTTCCTCATTTGCCTCTAAAAATATAAAATATACATTTTAATTCATATAATACTTAATAATAATAATAATAATAATAATAAAAATAACATCCGGGGACATTTTAAGCGAAACAGAGGGATTTATGATCGCTATTTAAGATAAAGTAATCAAGACTAACAATTACAAAAAATACATACTGAAAGACGTCACAGTAGAAGATAAATGTAGAAAATGTAATATGAACGGCGAAACAATTGAACATATCGTATCTGGGTGCAAAATGCTTTGTCAAACAGATTATCTTCATTAGCATAACCAAGTTGCAAACATTATGCATCAAAAATTTGCCATAAAGTATAAACTTATAAACACAACCACTGCGTATTACAAATACAAGCCTGAAAAGGTATTAGATAGTAAAGACTACAAATTATATTACGACCAGGCAGTTATAACAGACCAAACCATACATCACAATAGACCGGATATTATATTTATTGACAAGAAGAAACAAGAAACGATTTAAATTGATGTTGCCGTCCCTTATGCCACAATGTAGAGACAACTTGGCGGGAAAAGATAAACAGATATAAGGAGTTATCTATTGAAATAAAAAGGTTGTGGAAGCAGAATAAAGTAACTGTTATACCGTTAATTATATCAGCAAATGGCATTGTTCCTCGTAAACTGCATGACAGTATTAAACTAATTGGTCTCCAACCAAACATATACATCGAGATGCAAAAAGCAATAATTTTGAACACGTGTAGGATAGTGCGAAAATTTTCGAATAAGAAGAATGAAGACTTCAGGAAGTTCTCCATCCCGATGGTGGTTTTCGTGGTTTTCCAACGTACGAAGAGCGAATGCTGGGATGAGTACAAATCGGCCACGACCGTACATAGCATCCACAGTTTGGTTTTGAAAATTAATATGGACAATGATATATTTAATTAGTTCTAAGTAGATTTTTATAAGGTAAACACATGGAAATACTTGACATTTATGTCCGTACAACATGTTTATGCCGGTTTTGACCGAGTTTGTATGTATTGCAACAATAAAATAATAATAATAATAGTAATACTAATAATAATAATAATAATAATAATAATAATAATAATAATAATAATAATAATAATAATAATAATAATAATAATAATAATAATAATAATAATAATAATAATAATAATAAAAATAATAATAAATACTCACAATTGGAAAGCACCCGGTAACGATAACATTCAAAATTTTTGGTACAAGAAGTTTTCAAACATGCACACCCAGATTGCTAAATGTCTTAAAAAATTTATATTAGGAGACAAGGATTTACCAGATTTCTTTACTGAAGGAATAACATTTCTTAAACCAAAAGATAATGACACCAAAAATCCAAGTAAATATAGACCAATTACATGCTTACCTACTTTATACAAAATCTTGACATCGTGCATAACAAATAAAATATAAAGTCACTGCGAAGAACACAATATATTAGCTGAAGAACAAAAGGGATGTCGTAAATTGTCGCAAGGGTGTAAGGAACAATTAATTATCGATTCTGTTGTAATGAACCAAGCTTTCAACAAGAAGAGAAACATTCACGTTAGCTATATTGATTACAAGAAAGCGTATGATTCGTCACCACATTCGTGGCTAATACAGATACTGGAAATTTATAAAGTAAACCCATTGATAGTAAACTTTTTGCGGACAGCGATGACGAGTTGGAAAACAACATGAAAGTTAAACGTAGGCAAACAGCAGATATGTACTGACCCAGTTAACATCCGACGAGGTATTTTTCAAGGTGACTCGTTTAGTGCGTTATGGTTTTGTCTTTCATTAAATCCATTATCTCATATACTAAACAAATCTACACATGATTTCAAGATAAAGGACGGTAATACGGTTTGCCACACACTTTCACATCTATTCTACATGGACGATCTCAAGCTATATGCTTTAAATGCGACACACATGACGAATCTTCTTAACTCAACGTTAGAATTCAGTAGAGATATATGTATGGATTTTGGAATTGATAAATGTAAGTCACTTCATGTCATCAAAGGAAAGATTACGAAATTAGAAGAGTTTGAAATTGACGAAGACAACCGGATTGGAGTAAAGGACGAAGAAGACATATACAAATATCTAGGATTTGCGCAGGCTAAACGAATTGATCATAAACTGATGAAAAGTAAACTAATTTCTGCATACAAGAAACGAATAGGATCCATTTTAAAAACACAATTGAATGGTAAAAACAAGATCAAAGCAATTAACACTTATGCTTATGTTATACTTACATATTCATTTGGAATTATTAACTGGACACAGACAGAACTTCATGCCCTAGAAATTCTCACCCGCACAACATTCACCAAATACAGAAGTCATCACCCTAAGTCAGCAATAGAACGAGTGACTGTACCTAGATAAAAGGGGGGAAGAGGCTTGATTGATTTAAACAATTTATATTATAAACAAATTGAAATTCTAAGAAAGTACTTTTATACAAAATGCTCACATTCACAACTTCATAGAGCTATAGTACCGGCAGACAAGTCGCTCTCTCCCCTCAATTTAAATGACGGAAATTTAAACTTGCTTCAAAAACTAAATTCTGACACAGCAAAAGAGATCAGAATATCAGAAAAGACGTTACATAGCAGACATTATAAAGAACTTCTTAAGGATAGCGTCGATAGGGTAGCATCAAACAAATGGTTAACGTCCGGGGACATTTTCAGCGAAACAAAGGGATTTATGATCGCTATTCAAGATAAAGTAATCAATTCAATTCAATTCAATTTTTTTTTTTTTTTTTTCAATTCAATTTTTATTTTATTCTTTTCAAAAAAATAATACAGGTACAAATAATACAAAATTCAGTCACACTATATAAATGAAAAGAAGCCCACATAGGGTCACACCTCGTGTGTGGGCTGAATAATAAATAATGTATATTAATAATAATCCAAAAATGACAAAAGTAAGTGTGATACATGAAAAGCAGAACGTATATATAATAACTATGGTAGTAATACTAATTCTAAATACAAACAATAATAATACTGATAATAACAATAAATTAATAATGCAGCATGAAAAGAAGGAATTAATCAATTGAATGTGGTGTGAGTTGTTTATACATTTTATCTAATAATAATAATAATAATAATAATAATAATAATAATAATAATAATAATAATAATAAAAATGATGATAGTAATAATGTAGCATGAAAATTAGGAATTAATTAAATGAATGTGATGTGAGTTGTTTATACATTTTGTTATTAAATTACCAATTTTTTGAAGAACGATGACACAGCTTGGGTTAGGTTATGTATAATATTTCTCTTAACCACCGGACACCGCATATTCTAAGCCAATTTTTTATTTCAAACTTGAATCTTGAAAGAGATCTCAATAATTTTATGTTTAATGGAAGTTTGTTATATATTTTAGGAGCTATATAGTCAACATGTTGCTGCCCCCTGGTTTTATATCTTTTAGGTACAAATAAAGAGTATGTATCTAAATGCCTCATATTTGATCTGGGGATTTCACGTGCTTTAAATTTAGCTGGATGTTTGAAGGTATACACCAGCATAATATATATGTACATTTGGGTTAGGTCAAGGACATTCAATGTGGAGAATACTAGTGACGTAGAATACAATTTTGGTTTTTTCAAAATTATTTTTAAAATGTTCCGTTGCATCACCCTCAACGGTTCCAACACACTTCTACTAGCCCCACCCCACCCCAGGATGCCATATTGCATCACTGATTGAGCAATTGCATAATAAATAATTACTAGCAATTGCGTACTAACAATATTTCGTAGTCTATAAAAGATATAAATAATGTTACGCAATTTTTTAACAGTGTTTTTGACTTGTAATTGCCATTTTAAATTTTGATCAACAGTGATCCCCAAATATTGGGCGTGGGTTGCACGAGAAATGATGTCACAATTACAGCATTGTACGTCCACAGAACACTTAGAAGTGTGTAGCATTAATAAGAAATTATCGTTAGGTTCTGTTTTTTTATTAACAGTGAAAGGGACATAAACTGTTTTAGAAACATTAATTGTAAGCAAATTGTCGTTTAACCATTGATATAATATCTTCATAGCCATATTAGCTAGCTTGTAGACTCTAGACCAACTAGTATCAATAAACACTACAGCAGTGTCATCCGCGTATGCTATTATACTTGCCCTTATATTTAATTTAAATATATCGTTTATATATATAATAAATAACACTGGTCCTAACACGGTGCCTTGTGGCACTCCATAATCAATTTCTTTACTGTCACTAATGGCACTGCCTATCTTAACAACGAGATTTCGGTAACTTAAATAACTCTTGAAAAAATCCAACGCCACACCACGCACACCTATATTTACCAATTTATTTAACAGAGTAGGATGATGTACCGTATCAAAAGCTTTCGCTAAATCTAAGAATACCCCTAAAACTTTTTTATTTGAATCTATAGAAGTGTATATTTGGCTTGTTAGTTCGTGTATGGCATCGTCTGTACCCCGTCTTGGCCTGAATCCAAACTGCTTATCAGATAACAATTTATTGTTTTCTATAAAGTTAAGCAATCTAGTTTTAATACACTTTTCTAAGATTTTTGATAAGTGGGGTAAGACAGAGATTGGCCTATAGTTTTCCAAGAGACATTTTTCTTTACCTTTGTGAACCGGAGTAACTATTGATGTCTTAAAACAATTTGGAAAACAGCCTGACGTAATGCATAAATTGAAAATATAAGTTAGAGGGTGCGCAATTGAAAATTTTGACATTTTAATTACCTTTGCATCTATGCCGTCAATTCCGTTTGCAGAGTTATCCTTAAGTTCCATAACATATTCCAAAACCTCCTTGTAAGTGATAGGAGTAAAAAAAATAGATTTTGACACTGGTTGGCTGTCTACCCTATTACTTCGATTGTTAGCTTGGTTACCGGTAATATTGTTGGCAAGTGTTCTACCTACATTTGAGAAATAATTTGCAAAATGATTAGCCACTAATTTAGGGTGAGTCGAGGTGTTACATGTGTTGCCATTTACAGTGACGCTATGTATAGCCTCTGCGCGTTTATTTCTGAAACCTACTATATCGTTCATAGTATCCCATATTTTTTTAGTATTTCCACTTGAATCACTTATAAGTTTTGCATAATATTCGTTTTTTGTTTTATCGATAAGATTACTTAGAAAATTTCTATACATTCTATATTTCTGTTTTAATGAACATAGTTCCGGTATAACAGCAGATTCTGGTTGTTTATTCAACTTCCCTTCCAGTCTTTTTATTTGCGAGTGTAACTGATCTCGCCTTCTTATTGAGACAATGAGCCCTTTGGTTATCCATGGTTTTAACTTTTTATATTTGGCATTATTTCTACAACTAAATGTCTCTGTGCAATTCTCTACGTGTTTTTTAAGTGTTTTAAGAAAAGACTCCATGGCTGAGTTACAATTCGTTTCATTTAGAACACTCTCCCACATCTCAGATTCCATCACTTGTGAGAATTTATCCGCGTTAAGAGCAATTTTAGTATAAGAAAAGTTATGAAGTTGGGTTGCAACATTTTTGTTTCTATTGCTTGAAGACACACATAAAACGGTGGGATAGTGGTCTGTTAAGGCTGTTTTAAGAATCCCCGGGACAATTTCCTCAAATTTATCAGAGTTTATAAAAATATGGTCTATACATGATCTTGAATTTCCTGAAACATGGGTCGCTAAATTTATACAAGGTATATAGCCACGCAACAGCAACATGTTAACATAATCATCTTGTATTACTTTCTTATCACTTATTAAATCAATATTAGTATCGCCCATAATAATCTTATGTGAAGCTGGCGGTATATGTTCTAGTGCGGATTCAAGTTCATCAATAAATTTGTTTACTTTAGTAGATGGTGATCTGTAAGTTGCTAAGATGAAGTATCTTTCAAGATTCAATGTGAAATCAATGTAGGCAGAATTAGAAGATGTGATCAAAGTATCGGTTGTACACTTTGCGTCTTTAATTGTATTATAATTAATCATGATTGCAATACCATCTGCCATTGAATTCTTGTTATTAAATAAAAAAAGAGAATAGCCAGGTAAATCAAAGTGTTCGTCATGTGTCAAATGTGTTTCAGTCAGTACAATTACATCAAATTTAAATTGAAGTTGATTAAGTATAACCACAAGCTGGTCAAAGTTCTTCCTTATACCCCTAATATTGACATGTATTGTCTTGAACCCAGTTTTATTACCATACACACACTGTAGGTCATGCACGTCATCTAACTCAAGAGTATTAAATATATCATTTGACAGTGACGTGTCCGACAAATCCATGTTAAACTGAAAACGTTTCGCAGACAGTGAAACAATAACACAGGGATTACGAACACAATATTTATATACAAAATAACCACACTCAACAAGTAAATATTTGTGTATGCACTAACGTCTATGAGGGAATATCACTGGGCTTCGTGACTCGTATCACTGGCGAGTTCTCATCCTTACGTAAGAAGACCCGCCCTCCCTTAGACCACACAAACCGATATCCAATTTGGCGCTTAGCATTCCTTGCCAACCAAAACAAATTCTTATTCGCAAAAGTCAAATGTTCATTGATGTAAACGCTATTATTTGAGTTGAAGCCAAGTTCCCTTGCAAGCAAATTTTTCTTGTTTTTCATCCCGCGAAGAATATCGTCCATCAAGACTAACAACTACAAAAAATACATACTGAAAGACGTCACAGTGGAAGATAAATGTAGAAAATGTAATATGAACGGCGAAACAATTGAACATATCGTATCTGGGTGCAAAATGCTTTGTCAAACAGATTATCTTCATAGGCATAACCAAGTTGCAAACATTATACATCAAAAATTAGCCATGAAGTATAAACTTATAAACACAACCACTGCGTATTACAAATACAAGCCTGAAAAGGTATTAGATAGTAAAGACTACAAATTATATTACGACCGGGCAGTTATAACAGACCAAACCATACATCACAATAGACCAAATATTATATTTATTGACAAGAAGAAACAAGAAACAATTTTATTTATTTATTTATTAATCATTTCCATTTACTACAAAAGTGAATGGGGGTTGGCAGAAAAGAGCACAGCTCCAAACACCAGAGTGACTGCCAACCCATTGATGTTGCCGTCCCTTTATGCCACAATCTAGAGACAACTTGGCGGGAAAAGATAAACAGATATAAGGAGTTATCTATTGAAATGAAAAGGTTGTGGAAGCAGAATAATGTAACTGTTATACCGTTAATTATATCAGCAAATGGCATTGTTCCACGTAAACTCCATGACAGTATTAAATCAATTGGTCTCCAACCGAACATATACATCGAGATGCATAAAGCAATTATTTTGAACACGTGTAGGATATAGTCCGAAAATTTTTGAACTAAGAAAAATGAAGACTTCAAGAAGTTCTCCATCCTGATGGTGGTTTTCGTGGTTTCCACCGTACAAAGAGCGAATGCTGGGATGAGTACAAATCGGCCACGACCGTACATAGCATCCACAGTTCGGTTTGGAAAAAATAATGTGGACAATGATAATATTAAGTAGTTCTAAGTAGATTTTAATAAGGTAAACACATGGAAATACTTGACATTTGTGTCCGTACAACATGTTTATGCCGGTTTTGACCGAGTTTGTATGTATTGCAACAAAAAAATAATAATAATAATAAAAATAATAATGTTTTTCTTCTTTTTTTTGTGATGAGCACATACTACAAAAATAGCTTCATATCCTCAAAGCCTTATAAAAGACTTGTCTGTGGGTTAGACAAAAAAAATACCATATTAACATCTCGGTAATGTGCAATTAACATAACTAACAAAAAATAGTTCCATTTCACAAAAGCACATAGATTCATTCATAATACCAAAACATAACATAACCAACACTGGAACATCCAACACAATACATATATTCTACATTAACAAAGTATAATAGAGGAAGAAAATACAGACAATCACAATTTGCAGTAAACAGGCTAAATTACATATATAAAACAATAAGTATCTATTAGCATAGTAGTTGTAGGAAATGCATTTTAATTTCTGTTTTTATGACTAAAAATTTGTCTAAATGTTTTAAATTAGCAGGGATTTCATTGAATATCAAAGGTGTTAAATAAAAAAGCGTCCTTTTTCCATATTTGTTTTTAAATCTTGGTAAAGTAACATTTTCTTTTTGCTTCCATCTAGTAACTCCAACAACATTTGCAGAAATTTCATATAGTCTATTGAAATAATATTTTAAAATAAAGCGGTATTTATAAAGATAAGAAACAGGCAATAGGTTACAAAACTTAAAAATCGAAAATGTATTAAAAGAGGTAAGTGAGCGGTCTTTGACAAAGCAGGGTGTTGTTGTTTTTAACATTGATTTCTGCAGTTTTACTATTAAGTTTACATGCCGGGAAGATGCTGTACCCCAAGCTAGTAAACCATAAGAAATAATGGACTCAGCTATGGTAAGGTATACTGAACGTAAAAGTTTAAAGGGTAGCAACCATCTTTAATTTATACAGCTGAAAAGCACAAGATCATAACCGATTACATCATTTAATTATATGAGGTTCCCACGCAAAAAATCTATCGATAGTTAAACCTAAATAAACGTAGCTCTCTACACATTCACTTTTAAGTTGCAGTTACAAATTTACCTCGTTAACACCACCATGTAAGCATTTATACGAATGGTACACAATATTAAATAGCTGCAATCTATTTTGATTATGAGGTAAACAAATATGAACAATTTTAGTCTTGGTGGCATTAATGATAAGATTGTTGTCGTGGGTCCACATAAGCAATTTCGCTAAATCCTTCTGTAAATGAAATTCAGCATGTTTGATATATTTATGGGCAAAGAGTAAAACGGTGTCGTCAGCATACATAAATACTTTACAGTTATTTACACACTTTGTTAAGTTGTTAACGTAAATCAAATACAATAATCGCCCCAAAATGGAGCCTTGAGGTACGCCCGTGTCATAGGCGTTATGCACACTGTAAGTGTCCCCTATTTTAAGTTTAACGGTCAGTTGCCTATTTTCCAGACAACTTGAGAACCACTGTAGAATATGCCCACGAACACCAACATTTTTTAACACATTTATCAATTTATTGTGGTTTAACGTGTCAAAAGCTTTAGTGAAATCTACAAATAAAGCAACTACGTGCATATTATCATTTAATTTACTACTAACAAAATCAGCAAACTTTATAAGCAAATCAGAAGTACTTTTACCTTTTTGAATACCATTCTGCAATTTATCAATGATTTTGAATTTTTCTAGATATTTAGTTAAATTTTCAGATACACAAAGCTCTAAGATTTTGTCTATTACAGATAATAAAGCTATGGGCCTGTAGCTTGAGTACGACATGTTGTCTCCTTTTTTATAAATTGGACGAACGACTGAAATCTTTAATTTTTCAGGGACTGTACCTGATTCAAAAGATAAATTTACTTGTTAAGCTAAAATTGGGCTTATCTCATTTATCAAGAACTTTAAATCAACAACACGAATTCCATCCCAACCAGGCTGCTTATTACCATCCATGTTTTTTATTATTGATCGTACTTCACTTTCACTTACAGGTGGCATAAAGAAAGATTGGCATTCCCCGTTTTCAATAATATTGTGGCTTGTTCTTATATTACATTTGTGTTGTATCTGCTCAACTTCATTCACGAACGATTCCACAAAAGTATAGGCTATTTCCTTATCACTGATATGTTTCCCAAAGTGATTATGAATAATTTCATCAGCAGATTTTTTCTTCTTTTTACCTAAGATATCATTTATTGTTTGCCATATCTCTTTTAAGTCATTTTTCGAGTTTTCAATTTGATTCTTATAAAAATGTAATTTTGCTGTACTTATCTCTCTGCTTACTAAGTAACGCATTGTGTTATAGTCGTTCCTATATACAGATTTAGCCGTGGTGTTACAATTTTTCCATTTTTTAAATAACTTATCTCTCTCTTTGATGGACACAAGAAGAGCAGGGGTCACCCAACTTTTTTTTACATAAGCTTTTCTTACATCAATGATACGAGTACAATGTTTATCTATTTCTTTAAATTTTTTGACATTGCCATCATAAAGATCATAACAGTTATTAATTTCCATTAACGAGTTCCAATGACAGTGTTTTAAACTTTGCTTGAGTAGTCGTTCATTTAAACATGTTTTATTATGAAGTGGTTCTTCTCTTGGACTTTTAGGTTCGTGAGTGTTTATGGCAACTGCAATTAGATAATGGTCTGTAATTTTCGTAGTATAAATAACAGAATTAAGAGGTGAGAAATTCCATTTTATAAATAAGTGGTCAATGCAAATTTGAGAGTTTCCGGTTTTCCTCATATGGAGTATATGAGTTTTCTCTCTGGTGTGTCCATTCTTTTATACCTAGCCTGGTGTGCTGTTATTGGTTCGTTAGGAGACCGATTCGCAGCTATCCAATGGCGTGACGACGTGTGTGTTGAGCGGTGGCGACGACAGCGCTTAGAGTGCGGTCTCGTCGAACTACAGCGCACCGGCGTTCGCTCGCACCCGGCCGCGCGGGCCGATGTGCCCCTCTCTCGCAGTCCCGTCGCTCGGCCCGTCGGTCTTTAGATCTTGTTGGGACGCGCTCGGCTTCTCGTGGTCGGACCTGTGTATGCCGCTACGTCGGGCGCGATCCTGTCGGTGCGTTTCTTTCTTCGTTTGTCACCTGGCTTCGGCGGTGGTACTGCATCTGGGGGTGGGTTTATAGGTGTTACTTGCCGCGCCGCCAAGATGCTCTTCCATACTGCGGGGAGCGTGAGTGAGTCGTCTTGTTTGTTCATAGAGAGTTCTCGTTTGACAATCTCAATGGCTTCTCGGATGGTCCTTGTGCGATAGTGTTCCACTTTGGCCAGTGTCTTTGTATTATCAAAGTCAATCCAATGGGCTGTAGCGTCCACGTGTTGAGCCAGAGACGACGACCTCTCCCTGCGTTCTACCGCCAGTCTATGTTCTCTGAGGCGGGCGGAGACGCGCCGATTGGTTTGGCCTACGTAGGTTTTCTCGCAGCAGCCGCATGGTACCTCGTAGACGCCCTGGGCTTCTAAAGGGATAGAAACTTTGACGTTCCTCAGTAGGAATGAGATCTGCCTATCTGTGTTAAAGATGTGATGTTTTCTTTCTTGAGAATCTTCCTTATTCTGTACGTGATTCTTTTTATGTATGGCATGTGGGCAATACCTAAAGGCTTCTTCTCTTGCTCTTCGGCGACTTTAAACTCTCGGTTGGCTTGTTTATAGGCCTTTGAGATTACGTAATTATCGTAACCATTGGCGAGAAGAGCTCTCCTCAGTCCCATCATGTCGTCTTTCACGTGCTCCTTGTCTGCCAGTTTCTTAGACCTCGTGGCGAGTGTTTGAACCAGTGACTTGAGCTGGGCCGGGAAATGGTGAGAGGCTGCGTTGAGATACCGATTAGTGTGGGTAGGCTTGCGGTAGACTGTGTGACCGAGGCTCCCGTCGCTCCGTTTCATCACTTATACGTCCAAGAATGGTAGCTGGTTCTGATGTTCCACTTCCATCGTGAACTTGATCTGGTCGTGTTGTTTGTTGAGATGGCACAGGAAGTTATCGAGGGTTTCTCTCCCATGAGGCCAAATCGCAAAGATGTCGTCAATATATCGTTTGAAAAACGTGGGTTTTAGTAGCGCTGATTCGAGAGCTCGTACTTCTAGTTCTTCCATAAACAGATTGGCGATGATCGGTGAGAGAGGCGATCCCATAGGCGCTCCTTGGACCTGTTTGTACATCTGCTCCTCGAATTTAAAATAAGTGTTGGATAAGCAGTGCTCAGCAAGATCTGTGATGTAAGCAGGAGACTTCTTCTTCTCACGGATTATATCCAGAGCTTCTTGGACTGGCACTTGCGTGAAGAGAGACACCACGTCAAAGCTTACAAGAATATGGTGTGGCTGGACGTTCAACTCTGCTATCATGTCTCGGAAGTGCTCTGCATTCTTGACGTAGGACGCTGCGTCTTCGGCGTGCGGCTGTAGACATTTGGCCAAATGCTTAGCCAACGCTTGTAGTGGCGACCCAATAGAGCTCACAATCGGCCGCAATGGAGCGTTCTCTTTATGAATCTTAGGTAGGCCGTATATCTTCGGGCAGCACGATGAATTCTCCCTCGGTATAATGTACTTCTGGGCCTCAGGGCTGATCGGTGATGCGATTATCTTGGTTCGGGTGATTTTCCCCAAGTAGGTAGTGGGGTCAGCGTCGTACTTCACGTAGGCAGCGTTGTTGAGTAAATGAGTCATCTTGGCCTTATAATCCGCCGAATCCATGACGACAGTAGCGTTGCCTTTATCTGCACGAAGCACGACGACCTCGGGATTCTGTCTCTAGAGAGCAAGTTACGTGGACAGCAACCCGAGAACCTAGTACTACATCTTCTTCAGTTCGCGAAAACTTACAGAATAACACATATATATATATATATATATATATATATAAAGTAAGGATACATTTATCGGTTAAACCAATCCAAATTTGATTTATTAGATGAGCGTAGCGAAGCGGAGTGAATCTCTCCATACAACTCGATCGGCGCTTTGTCTGTGTGCCTGTCTGTATGTGCGCTAAATTTTGTTCGTCGCGCACAGGTCAAACGGCTTAACGTATTGGGCTGACATTTTTGGGCAACGTTCGTGACCACTTAACTCGACGCTGTAACATAACCAGCTAAATTCGTCAAGATGCCAACCTACAAAAAATTAATTTCTGAAAAACAAAATTTGTATATTTATTTAAAGCCATATTCCGAGTTTCCAACAAGTATTTTTTATATTACACTTCCGACTGTTTGTGGACAGCATATCTGTCTGCCAGATGCAATCTGCGGGTGGTAGGGGCGTAACGGGGCTTTCTTTCAACCCCGCGCGAAATAGTTGTGACGTCAGTGCGGGTCCACTACCTCCCTCCGTCTACCTGCACGAGCTAAGCGGCCACACAAGTATTCGGACTGTTGATGTGCGTAGGTGCATAATATGCGATTGTGAGTTCTAACCAGCACAAAACTTTTAAACAGTTGGGTTGTAGTTATAACTGTTGTTTCATTTTATTATTTTGTAGTCGTGATTTTAAATAGTGTTTTACGTGTGTTTTGGGGCTAATGGTTTACTCCCGTCTCGTTTTTTGGCATATTATTAGGGATATCTTTTGTTTCCAAGGATTGTATATAATGTAATATGTCGAATATAAACTAACGTTCGGCCACCAAAATTGCTTGTACATAGTGTAATATAGTGATTTTAATATGGTGAAAAAGTGTTGTGTATATCAGTGCAACAATAGAGACGGCAAATTGGACTCGGAAGGAAAAACACTTTCATTTCACAGGTTTCCTGATAAAAATCGATCGCACGGCTATCTAGTTTATAAAATGTGATGCATTGTATTTACTATTTACCTAATGAAAGTAGTCGATCACTGCTCCCTGGATATTGGCCTCTTGAAATCCTATGTAATCACCTGAGGGCTCCGGAAATTCTGCTCTTATCGCAGACACAACGCAAGATGGCACCACGAATCTACGGTGTTTTCCCAATGTCACCCAAGAGTTCATCCAATGCACAAATTGTGTGTACGCAAAATGACGCCATAATCGATTACATTTATTTTCTAACCGTTTTTTTTTGTCCGCACATTTGCAATGAAGTATAGAAATATATCTAGCTGTGTTTAAAGAATGCACGTTTAAAACAACGCTCTCAAACGCGCTGTGAAACCTAATACACGCGACTTGTTGACGTATGTTACTTATTATTTCGGACTCACAGCAACAAACAGACTCGACGTCACTTTTCATGGGTTCGCACTGTCCACACTTGCACCAATTCGAGTTTCCCGACCTGCCCTTTTAAGTCTCAAACCGATTCTCGATCGCTGCTTGTTCTTTGTTTATTTCATTTTTTGTGTGATCGGTAAAATTATAACGACGTATACAATATGGAGCCAATGGAACTCTGGAACAAGTGTACGGAACGATCAACTCTGTTTCAACAACAAACACGAAATGATTAGATTTTCAGTTTCACCTTTGCCTATCAAATAAAAGCAAATACTTCAATAATTGCTTCCAAGTATTTAGTTACAGATCTAGCAAAGCATCCTTCTCAACTGTCAAAGCTTGACATATTTAATTGGTTGCCGACAAATTACAGCTGTCTTTGTCAAGGAAGGTAGCCTGTGTGTGTGTGTGAATGACATTTCATAAATTATAAACATTCCAAAAGTTCTTGTGTCCAAGATTGGTTGGTCTAAAGAGCGTATCCGCGCAGGATCTACGAAGCGAGCGCGCGCGGGTCAGCCGAGAGGCGGTGGACCCGCAGTGACGTCACCATAGGCGGCTAGCGCTCATCGCAGGGCAATCGTGTATACATTATTGTTCCAGTACCATAAGTCCCAGCGACCTAATTTTTTTCCCCTTTCCCCAATTGAATCAGGCTAGCTTCTGAGTGGCCCGTTATCCGAACTCGGAACATGCCTTTAATTAAATGAAAACTTACAGACGGATTTAAATAATGTTTCACTTGTAGATTCACATCAACAGTACCAACACTTGACAAAAGAATCAAAATTGTAAGTTTATCCGCCATGTTATAAAAAAATATTGTTTATTTACTACAATCATTTCTTCATTTTTACAGTGTTCCACCGATATGAATCGCATTTGCGGACTTTTCCAGTTAGATGCACATAGTATACACCAAACATAGCGTACGTAACAATACCTTTACACTATTATTTGGAATTTCGATAGCTGTCATAGAATTGCTACAATGACGTAAGATGCCAACCTACAAAAAATTAAGAACTGAAACACATGTTTTGTTATTTATTTAATTAAATTAAAACTTACAGACCGATTTAAATCATTTTTTTATATATAAGTCCACATCAATAATACCAACACTCGACAACAGTTTCACAATTGTAGCTTCAACCGCCATGTTATAAACAAACATTGTTTATTTACGGCAGTAATTTTCTTCGTGTTTACAGTGTTCCACCGTTATGATTCGCATTTGCGGATCATTGAAGTAAGATGCACATAGTATGCTGCCGAAATGGCTTACGCAGTCAGACCTTTCTCACTATGTATTTGGAATTTTGATAGCTATCATAGAATGGCTACAATGACGTGTTATATTTAATGACCTTCACGGCAAACATGCAAATGTTAACAACGAACTTGGTCGACAAATTAAAAAGCTTTAATTATGATTTAAAAGCGGATTATTGTATGATTAATTAATATTACATTTTAGATATAGTCTGTATCTACATTATGGAACTTTCCGTACACTGATAGGTTTAATAGTTTATGAATTAGAGCCTATTGAGTAGACCACGGTCGAATGAAATTATGCGGAAATCCATCAACTTGAAGGTTTTAATTTCTTTAAAGAAAACTTCTTAACGGATTTAATTAATATTTCGTGCATTTATTAGCAACACATGAAGAAATAATATACTTTAGTTATAAGGTTGTAACTTGATCCGCCATCTTGTAAAAAAATCATGTGTTTATTATAAAGGTATTTTTTTTTTTTAAGTAATATGATATGCAAATGATTTATTTGATTTGATACATTGAAAAATCGCTCATCTGTCAACGCGGAGCGTTTTCCTAGTTAGATGAGCGTAGCAAAGCGGAGTGAATCTTTCCATACAACTCGATCGGCGCTTTGTCTGTGTGTACGTATGTATGTCTGTATGTATGTCTGTATGTGCGCTAAATTTTGTTCGTCGCGCACAGGTCAAACGGCTTGACGTATTTGACAGAAATGTTAGGCAACGTACGTAACCACTAAACTCGATGCTGTTAACATAACCAGCAAGATTCGTCAAGATGCCAACCTACAAAAAATTAATTACCGAAAAATAAAATTTGATTATTTATTTAATTAAATGAATACTTACAAACGGATATCAATTATGTTTCACTTGTAGGTTTTCATCAATAGTCTCAACACTTGACAATAGTTTCAAAATTGTAGCTTAGACCGCCATGTTATAAACAAATATTGTTTATTTACGGCAGAATGTTTCTCCGTTTTTACAGTGTTCCGCCGATATGATTCGCATTTGCGGACTTTTGCAATTAGATGCACATAGTATACACCAAAAAAAGCGTACGTAAGAGTACCTTTGTACTATTATTTAGAATCTCGATACCTGTCATCAAATGGCTACAATGACATAAGATGCCAACCTACAAAAAATTAACAACTGAAACACATTTTTTTTTATTTATTTAATTAAATTAAAACTAACACACGGATATTGATGATTTTTTATATGTCCACATTAATACTACCAACACGCGACATTAGTTTCAAAATTGTAGCTTTAACCGCCATGTTATAAACAAATATTGTTTATTTACGGCAGTAATTTTCTTCGTTTTTACAGTGTTCCAGCGATATGATTCGCATTTGCGGACCATTAAAGTTAGATGTACATAGTATGCTGCCGAAATGGCTTACGCAAACAGACCTTTCCCACTATGTATTTGGAATTTTGATAGCTATCATAGAATGGCCACAATGACGTGTTATGTTTTATGACGTTCACGGCAAACATGCAAAAGCTAACAACGAACTTGGTCAACAAATTTAAAAGCTTTTATTATGATTTAAAAGCGGGTTATTGTATGATTCAACAATATTACATTTTAGATATAGTCTGTATCTACATTATGGAACTTTCTGTACACTGATAGGTTTAATAGTTTATGAATAAGAGCCTATTGAGTAGACCACGGTCGAATGAAATTATGCGGAAATCCATTAACTTGAAGGTTTTAATTTCTTTAAAGAAAACTTCTTAATGGATTTAAATAATATTTCGTGCATTTATTAGCAACATATCAAGAAATAATATACTACAATTTTAAGGTTGTAACTTGATCCGCCATCTTGTAAAAAATTCATATGTTTATTATAAAGGTATTTTTTTTTTAAGAGTAATATGATATGCAAATTATTTATTTGATTTGATACATTGAAAAAAACGCTCATCTGTCAACGCGGAGCGTTTTCCTAGTAATGATAATTCAACGTTTCAACGACTTTAGCGTCGTCTTTTTCAAGACATACAAACATACAAAAACAAATAAATAAAAAACCACAACAACCAAAAAACACTTGATATAAAATCGAAAACACTGCCACAGCGCTAAAGTCGTTGAAACGTTGAATTATCATTATAAATAAAATTTGGATTGGTTTAACCGAAAAATGTATCCTTACTTTACATATTGCAACCAACAAGATCTAAGAAATCATATATATATATATATATATATATATATATTGATTTCTTGCTCTGGCATGGTAAGGTTAATTAGTAGTTAGGAAACAGGCAAGGGACAGACAGAGTAGACAGATTGACCATCGAAAGCGAAACATATTTGGTATTCGGAATAATTATGGTCAACAGAAGTTTTACAAAGGTAACTGAGCTTAATAACATTGCAATTGTGCCAAAGTGAGTTAGTCGTTTGTAAGGTAACGATGAAAGCAACTTTGCTACAACTCTTCAATAGTTAGAAAATTGTTGTGAATTTCCATCAATTTGATCAGAAAGTCGTTATTTGTAATACAATTTCGTTCCCATTAGTGATGACATCCGGTACTCGGGTGATCGATTCCTACTCGACTCCTTTTGGGGTTGACTCCATTTTCAAGGAGTCGCTTCCTTCGAAAGTGTGTTGCTGTGTCATTTCCCTATCCAGGCACAATTGTTAACAAGCAGCGCACAAAGTTGGCACATTCTACAACAGAGACACTTTGTTTGAAAACCATAACCTAGATGATGCTGTTTAAAACCAAGCAAACCTTACGAACAAACAGTAAAGTGCCGGTCATTTTTCTTTTTTTCTCCCGCCTAGAACAAATACGTCTCAAGGTGGTCGGATACCTCTACATCAAAAACCGCACAAAATTTTAATTTTTAAATTATATCTCAAGAATGGGCTTCGAAATCGAAAATCCGAATCAACAGCGTACTGTGGTTTAGTAAGCCCTACACACTGAATGCTCAAAGTTGTGTCTTACATTATAATCAGTATGCTTGTTATGTATAATTAATTGTATTACTAATTATCGAAGTAATAATCAAATAACTACGCTAATGGTTATAATATTTTATTCAGCCTTTAGAGCTTACCAAAGCAACGTGCGCTGTTGATTTAGATTTTAGATTTCTTGTCGCAATCTTGAGATATAATTAAATAATGAACATTTTCTGCGTTTTTTTTTTAATGTAGAGAATACCCTTCGCTCTTAACAGGGATGGATACCTCTACATCAAAAACCGACAAAATTTTCGTTTCTTAATTATATCTCAAGAATGAGCTTCGAAATCAAAAATTAAAATCAACAGCGCAATGTGGTTGGTTAACATTACATATTGAATGCTGTAATTTGTGTATTACATTATAATCAGTATGATTTTTATATTTAATTAATCTAATTATTAATTATCGAATTAATAATCAAAATAACTACGCTAATGGTTATAATATTTCAGTCAGTCTGTAAGGCTTACCCCAAAACACAGTGCGCTGTGGATTGAGATTTTCGACTTTTTGTTGCAGTCTTGAGACGTTATTAAAAAATTAAAATTGTCTGGGGTTTTTTATGTAGAGGTGCCCTTCGCTTACTTTATCTTTATTGCTGATCAAGGAGTCGACTTCTATTCGATTCCCAAGCCTTATTGGAGTTGACTCCAGTATTTACTACCCGGTGGCATCACTGGTTTCCAGTGTATTTAGTCATTAGTAATAAAATAGCGCTTGGGGCTTTATCGATTAAACGAATATTACTACCAGAGCGTTTGCATTAATATCAGAACGAGCGGACATGATCACAATAGAAAACTGTGTTTGTTTTAATGAGTGGTTTAATTTTCGACCACAACATTTTGAACGTTTTATTCGTTGCCTTAATGAAACTCGCGTTGCCAAAATGCTGACTGGTTGTCAATGATGCAGTAATATAAACATCCGAATTGTTTACTTGAAATTCGTGATAATCGATTCATTAAAAATCTCGACAGTTATTTTGATATTGAGCTCGATATAAGCGTACAATACATTCCTCATCGAATCCTTTCTGAATAAATATCCTCCAGAATTCTGTCCAGAGATATCTATTGTAGAATTCTCTCCATAAATACTCTAGAGATATCTATTGTAGAATTCTCTCCATAAATACTCTAGAGATATCTATTGTAGAATTCTCTCCATAAATATATAATCTAGAGATATCTATTGTAGAATTCTCTCCTTAAATATGTACTAGAATTCTCTTAATACAAATATTATCTAGAGATATCTATTGTAGAATTCTCTCAATACATATATTATCTAGAGATATCTATTGTAGAATTCTCTCCATAAATATGTACTAGAATTCTCTCAATACATATATTATCTAGAGATATCTATTGTAGAATTCTCTCCATAAATATATAATCTAGAGATATCTATTGTAGAATTCTCTCCATAAACATGTACTAGAATTCTATCAATACATATATTATCTAGAGATATCTATTGTAGAATTCTATCAATACATATATTATCTAGAGATATCTATTGTAGAATTCTCTCAATACATATATTATCTAGATATATATATTGTAGAATTCTCTCAATACATATATTATCTAGATATATATATTGTAGAATTCTCTCAATACATATATTATCTAGAGATATCTATTGTAGAATTCTCTCAATACATATATTATCTAGAGATATCTATTGTAGAATTCTCTCCATAAATATATAATCTAGAGATATCTATTGTAGGATTCTCTCCATAAACATGAGCTAGAATTCTATCAATACATATATTATCTAGATATATCTATTGTAGAATTCTCTCAATACATATATTATCTAGAGATATCTATTGTAGAATTCTCTCCATAAACATGTACTAGAATTCTCTCAATACATATATTATCTAGAGATATCTATTGTAGAATTAACTCAATACATATATTATCTAGAGATATCTATTGTAGAATTCTCTCAATACATATAATTATTATCTAGATATATATATTGTAGAATTCTCTCAATACATATATTATCTAGATATATATATTGTAGAATTCTCTCAATACATATATTATCTAGAGATATCTATTGTAGAATTCTCTCCATAAACATGTACTAGAATTCTATCAATACATATATTATCTAGAGATATCTATTGTAGAATTCTCTCAATACATATATTATCTAGAGATATCTATTGTAGAATTCTCTCAATACATATATTATCTTGAGATATCTATTGTAGAATTCTCTCAATACATATATTATCTAGAGATATCTTTTGTAGAATTCTCTCAAAACATATATTATCTAGAGATATCTATTGTAGAATTCTCTCCATAAATATGTACTAGAATTCTCTCAATACATATATTATCTAGAGATATCTATTGTATAATTCTCTCCATAAATATATAATCTAGAGATATCTATTGTAGAATTCTCTCCATAAATACTCTAGAGATATCTTTTGTAGAATTCTCTCCATAAATATCTACTAAAATTCTCTCCATAAATATCTACTCTAGAGTTTCTCTAAAATACTAGATAATTTATTCTAGAATTCTCTCGAGTGCGGTGATATCTACACTAGAATATCTCCGAAACTATCGACTCTAGGATTCTCCCTAGAGGTGCTGACTCTAATTCTCTTCAAGGAATCCTACCCGACCATAAAGCGTGAGTTACAGTAACGGACGACCCACTGCAGTAGAAATCGATTCACTCGGAAAGTTCTCTTGGTGAAGTAAAAATAATTTACATTTGGAAAGTTCTTTTTAGCATCAATCACTGATGAGAGTGGTGATCACGTGACTTCAAAGATTTTTGGAAACGAATGTCTTGGAATGTTGTGTGTTGAATGCACATAAATCTAAACAAACTGCACAAAAAGAGCACAAATCAACATGAGTGAGAAATGAGTGAGTCAACCTAAATAGATTGGAGATATAAAACTAGTTTTTCCAATTTCTTTTAAATGATTTAGATACAATACTCATAGTTTTCGTATTGAATAAATAGAATAGAATCGCAAAAATAATTGTTATTCATTTGTGGAAATATTGGGAATATGACAGATTTAAACAGAAAAGTTGATCAAAACATTGCAATTTAGTTGTATTAAAATAGAAAAACTAATGAACCGATAAGTACGGAGAAACAAGTTAGAAGATATACATTAAATTGATTATTCAGTGTTGAATAGAAATCGTTTTGTGTTTTTGATAACATCGAATATCGATTGCAATCTACAAATGAAATCTGGGTATTTGGTTTCTGGGTATCAGAGCACATATATTGGCGTTTTTAATTGAAAATTTTAATAAGTTATGAGGATTACAATACACTTTGCCAGGGGTTTCCTTCATTTCCAAAAACACAAATCTGTCTGCTTCCACTTGTGTGCGCGCTGTCTTTATCTGGTATAACAACTCCACTCAGACGAGGGTTTCAACAGAAAGGTATTCGTTCAAGTAAGGAACGTTTGCCTCGGAAACCACAAAGCACGTTGAGTCACCGAAACGGTGTCACGAAGTAAATACGGCCAATTAATCTACCGATTTCTTATTATGTCATTTGAGTCCAGTTTTGAACTTTTGGCATGTACCAATTTGTAAAATTATTGTTAACTCAATCTGAAATAAAGTTAATAAAATAAAATAAAATTAGATTCAATGGTATTTACGCCGTTTTATGAAATTGCTTTGCAAAGTGCTTCCAAAAAAATGCAAACAATAATATATACATATTAAAACACTAAAACTTTCGTGGCTAGGATTTATTGATATATATATATATATATATATATATATATATTATTTTTTTGCATTTTTTTGGAAGCATTTTGCAAAGTGAAGCATTAAACGGTGTAACTACCATAAAATCTAAATTCATTTTATTTTATTTACTTTATTTCAGGATGAGTGAACTATAATTTTACAAAATGGTTCATGCCAAAAGTTCAAAACTAGACCCCAATGATATAAATATATATATATATATATATATATATATATATATCAGGAAAACATGGCGACGGCGACGGCAGCACAGTGTAGTGTTAAAACTTGTCCCTCCTGTGGCTGGATTGGCCTTCAGTTTGAGCTGGATCGAGCGAGCACACCTGTGTTTCTTTCCTTCTTGTCCGTTTGAAATATGTTCAATCTCGGTAGTGGACGTAAAGTCGATACTCACTACTCACACCGCAGCATTTCATCAACGCTATTATTAACCGCAGATCATTAATCAAACTAGGCTGGATACGGTTATATAAAGGAATTAGACAAGTGTACGTTATTATGCTTTCGAAGAGTATTGTGAGCGTGTGTTTAATTGAGACGGTTATAGTCCATAAAGTCCGATTCACACAAAGTTATAAGGTATTGCAATAGCAATAAGAATAGGGTATAAGAAAGTGGTATAAGGTATAAGCTTAGGACGCCAAAGACTTTCCTGAAAAGATACTACATTTTTGTGCAGACTTCTTTGACTTGCTCTGGCGGCAGTTTGAGTAACTACAGCTGGCTGTCAATCAGCTGACTTCCCGCAGCTGTTATTTACGTTTTAAACCGGCATCGAATGTATTGACAATAATTAAAAATAATAGTTAAAAATAATAAGAAAAAGAATAATTATTATTATTCATTATTGTTGTGTTGTTAGATCATTAATGACGCCGATGGGAGAAGATATTTTGCACGTAGTCACCGGATGCAAGGTCTATTTGATGTGTACCGGTTGTATACGGTGAGTTTTTGTTTTGACTAATAATTTACAATGAAAACATCTGTTACATTGATTCAAGTTGCTAGCATCCCATTGGCGTGTTATAAGTGACGTTTCAACGCATGATTGGTCCGTCATAAGAAAGTTGAAATATCTGAACTCTCTTATACCAGTCTTATACCAATTGCTATCGCTATTGCAATGACACATTTGTGTGAACCCTTGTACGTAATCCCTATGGCCCAACTCGGCTTGTGACTATACCTATACCTTATACCATTCTTATAACGTTGTGTGGATCGGGCTTAAGATGATGACTTGGCAAAACGAGAAACGGAAATTATCAAAACAACTGAAATATGTTTGTTTTGTATTACAAATATTGAGCAAGTGATGTTTTAAATAACATTAATTAGACCTTATTTATTTATTATTGTTGCATTATAAATTAAGGACTATTGTTTACATATGATTTTATGGAAAAATTGAGCCATGAACCTAGAATTATAGTAATGTAGTTAAAATAATGTTATGATGTATGGACTGTGGTGTAGAATAACTATTTATATTCATGCAAACAGTATCATAACTAAACAAATCAATGGTGATCGCTCATTTTTGTATGGAAAGAGAATTGTTATAAAGTTACCAAGGTAACATAAAATGTTTGAGCGTTATTTGTCTCTAAAAACAAATGTCATCCTTAGAAGACATTTCAAGATGTTTTAAATTGAAGGGAACGTGCTTACTTGTAGATATGATCTCCATCTCACAAAGGAATGTTTTAAAACCTACCTCCTACGATAATACGATACCACGCTAAGACATGAGGATATAAAACCGCATACACCAATCTAGAACAACGTACGTAAACCAAGCTATCTTACCAACGAAACAAATAAAGTAAAATAAAACATAAAAATGAAGCTAAGTCTTGGGGTTGGATATTTACACAGAATGTGGCATCTCAATTTTATACATAAGAGATGTAAACTTAGTAATAGAACTTTGAAATGAAAGATGTTTCATAAAAGAAACAGAGTGGGATTTAGAATACACAGAAGATGTTATTTTGTCGCAGCGTTCTGGAGAAATGAGACACGTTACCTTGTTATGAATGAAAAAGCTTCCTTTCCTCGAAAGAAACAAAAGAATACTGCGTGGCGGTGGACGGACGCCAGCCACATATTTATTTATGAGAGGCGGACCTTTTTCTGCGACTAAACACAGAGAGATTCATTATTTTGGGTTGAGAGGTGGAAAATATACAGAGGAGATAAGAAGATTCGTTTGGATGAATTAACTCATTCAATTATAATACAGCTGGGTTCTAAAATTCATCTGACAAGATGTAATCTTGGATTACCCGCCGTGATGTCAGAGGAGTGGATGACACAACATGAAAGCGACACTGTGGGATTTGTTTTGTTTCGTAAATGGAGGGAACTTTGTAATTGGTATAGCTACATTTGTAGGAAAGCGTATTACTACATTGAACCGTCGTTTTGTCATTCCGTGAGAGACGAATAACTCTTCAAGTACTATATTGGTTTGCAATACAAGCAATCAAACATTGGATTTTTTTTTTACTTTTTTTTTTACTACAAAGTAAAAGTGAATAAATTCACACTCGCGCTACAAACAATCCAAGTAATCCGAGAAATCTCGGTTAAAAAAGGTTATAGACTTGGCTCAGAGTAGGATTAGCTTGGGAAATTGATTCTGGAACATGTATGAAGCCATCCAGTATGCATATTGGAACACTTGGATTACTGTTGGCTGAGTGAGATTACTAATCCGATTAATTCTGAAACGCAACTCGCATCTCTATGCTGGCTGTACAATCTCTAGTTAATGTTATGATTAGTTGACGGATGAGGTGTAAGTACTGACATATCGGTGTCAATAGAAACATTATATTAATTTAAATAAAATGTTAGCCAAGCCAGCCAAGGTCCAAGACTGACATGGAAATATATATATTTCAAAAATATATTAAAATAATCATAATAATAAAATAATTGTCGAGATTTAACCGTTAGGGAAGGTTGGATATAAATCCAACATTTCCATTTCAAATTTTACTAGAGTTATTTGAAATTATTCCATGGAAAATTAGAACCATGTAAATTATGTCCCGTCTGAGATAATTACGTCGAGAAAGATTTAGTCTTAAAAAATTATTTTTTCTTTTAAAAAAATATGTTAAGCTATCTATCTTTCAGACAATATACTAGTTTTTTTTAAAACCTAATGCATCAATAAATGCGTGTCATATTAAAGGTTACTCTTATGATCCAATCTCCATATAGGAAGGATGATACAAATCCTTAACATTAAAAGTCGTTTTAAAATAACGTAAATAAGTCTCTCCCCCCCCCCCCCCCCCCCCCCCCCCCCACACACACAGACACACAAAAACAAAAAAATGTTTTCTTTAAAATTTGGATTTTTATTTAAATAATATCTTCAAAGAAGGCATACCGCGCTAGAGGCTGATGACAGTGACAAGCAAAGAAAGTCGGCGGCTGCAAAGTGAGAACAGGGAAGTGCTTTGAGTTGTAGGCGACTTGAGCAATTGGCTAAACCGCGTCGATACTGTACCGTCACGTTTAGGCCTAAACGTTTAGACGTTTAAGCGACCCTTCCCTACTATATATTTGGTTTAATTATTTACTTATGTTTGAATGGATTTTCAAATTTAATTCGTACGGGCTTTGAATGTTCACTGAAATATTAGAACAAACTGTTAAATTTTACACAAAACCATATAGTAGGCCTAGGGGAATTACCGTATTTTGTGAGGTAATATCTTGGAATCTTTACAGCTATTTCCATATAGCTTTATTTGAAATCAAATAGTTATGTATAGTTCTGTTCCCCCCTCCCGCACACATTTATTGTTTTTGTATCCGTTTGCTTGGACGTGCGTTTGTTCTTCATGTCGCATGTGTTCGTTGTGGGTCAGCTCTGCAGGTCACCGTGAATTATGGGGCTTTGTTTCTCAGTTGGTCGAGTGGGTTGACTCCAGTATTCCCTTGGTAGGTAGGGATACTTCATCTTCATTGTATTAATAACACCACAACAGGAAATACATGGAATACGTAGGATATAAGTACACGTATGTTCTACCTGCTGTTCTAGGCCAGATGGTTATCGACAGAATAGAAAAATCACATTTTGTTAACATATTTTAATCTCTGAAATATTTAAGAAGGTGTCATATCAAACATAGTTCCATATCAATAATAATGTTTTAAAAAAATATTTCATGCCGGTTATCATTGTCATGAACAAAAATTCAACATCTTTGGGTATTATTTGTTAGTATATAATTAGAAAACGACAATACGAGCCAATGAGATAGGTTTACGTGCAATGACGTCACCAACAGAGAACTGAAATCGCATCCACCGCCCGCAGAAAGTGCTTTGATTCGTTCCACTTCTAAACCATTTACTTAATCGTGTCATCTTAGAGATATGAAAAGATTATCCAAGACGAGGTGGTCTCTTTAGGGTTTACAAATATTCATCACATTAATGTTTCCACTTTTGCTCGTCGGACGGAGTTTTGAGGACGAGAAAAGTGGCACCTGTCGCAATGAATGTATGAATGCTTCCACGCTTGGTCTCACGTGGTGGGATGGAGGTAAGTGCAGAGGAGGGGAGGGGGGCCCTAATGGTCTCAGCCCAGATGATGTAATCTTTTATGTACACTCCTTGTACAAAAACAAGTGTACTACTACTCCACTGATATCGGGAAGGAGAGAATGTCAGCATCTGATTTCAATATTTTGTCGTTTAATAACTGTTAAGCGGGTTTTTATGTTTGGTACCTACCTACCTTGTCACTCGCCTGATTGTTAAGTGTTAGCTCAATCGATCTGTGTACAGTCGTGACCAGAAAGAAGAAGACATTATAAGATATAGTCAGCTAGCAAGTGAGCAGTATAATTGTGTTCTTGAGATGAAATTATGGATGCCGAGATGTGTCAAAACAAAATAGCCAAATTTTTCACCTTTAAAAAGGTTCTACACGTTCATCTGCACACTGCTCAGGGAAAGTTTCTATTTTGACGTTGGTCGAAGAGGCTAGTCGGCTTATACAACAATTAACAGTAATTAATCGTCACTTATTGTTGTTGCGTTAATTTGATAGCTATTTGACTAGAGACAAAATTTAGATTTGCGGTACGCCTTGATATGAACTTGTCTATTTAGGGTCAGGCATACGTCACCAGATTTTGACTGTTTGATGTCGGTTTTTCCATTTATTTAAAACAAGATATAACAAAATTAAATCAAGCCAAAGGCATTATGGTGATTACACTTTCCTAAGATTTAGGAAACCATAGCAACGTAAGCTCGTATACCTTAAATTCTTAGCTCAGCCAATGAGAGATGACGATTTATATATCCGGCCAATTTCAGAGATCATTAAGCTCGGTTTACACTTTTATTTAAGATTAAAGGTTTAAGGTTTTATTTTCCCAACTGTTTTACTTGATCGCTGCTATTAGCCGGATTTATGAAATGTTCGCCTCTCATTGGCTGGGCTAAGAATTTTAGGAATAAGAGCTAGCGTTGCTATGGTTTCTTTAAATCTTAAACCTTAGAAAAGTGTGTAAACGCCAACATGCTTTTGGCTTGGTTTTATTTTGTTAAACCTTAAACCTATAATCTTAAATAAGTGTGTAAGCCGCGCTTTTGTGAAACAGGGCCAGTTTCACCAAACTTTAAAGCGGCGATTTTTTGTTGATCGGAGATGAAAAATGGCGCCCGGCAGAAGCCACCACGCATTTTGTATGTTATGTTTGTTGAAACCATGGTTAACAATTCGAGATTAGTAAATCGGCCAATTATAAAAGTTTGGTGAGTTCGGGACTTAAGGAAATAAAATCTTAAATCTTGACTCTTATAGGAAAGTGTGTAAACCGACCTTTACGGTCGGTTACTTACTATGAAATTAAGGTATTTGCTATGAAACACCACATATTATAACCAAGGCAGTGTTACTTATGGTGGAGGTGCCGGGTTGAGGCAGAACCTGAAGTAGGAACTGTGGAGCCATCTAGCGGACAGCGCAGGAAGCAGAGGTTCATGGTCATTTTGTTGACGTGACGGGACTAACATTATGTTTTACACGGTTTTTTGGGTTCTTCAGCTGAATCTTAATTTTAAATACACAACACCGTCTTATTGATCTTTAGTTGTAAATGCTGAAATGTTCCAATAATAAAATTTACTTTCGAGAATTGATTAAGGAGACGAGATTTGGATCACTCAGGTCAGGATTCGCCATACTTTTTAATCAGCCGATTTACTAATGTCGGATTGGTTACCATGTTTTCAACAATCGTTATGTACAAAATGAATTGTGGTTTTTACCGGGCGCCATTTTTGATCTCCGATTAACAGGAAATCGCCGAATTAAAGTTTGGTGAAACTGGCCCTTAACTGAAGTTTACTTACCATATTTTCCAAAATGGGCATGATATATCGCGGTGCACTCTTGCTGTCATACGTTCTCCCAAAGTACATTTCTGACCTTTGAAGAGCACTACCAAAAAGACTAGATATATTCTGACGGCAAGAAAATAAGCTAAGGAGTGGTTTAGCTATCAATAATCCATTGTTAATTTACTGTTATTATTCATCAATGGCGTTAAAATATGGTTGCTTAGCAGCGCTATCTATGTTAGTTTATAGTCCTCTAAAGACTATAGTATCGACACAAAGAAGACAGTTTCCCTCTTCTCTGTTATGTCTCTGGACAAACATTTCTTGGGTTTTCGTTCACGGGCGACGATGATTGCAAAATCAATTGTGTGTTCTGTAGACTTCCATCCCTTCTCTACTTTACATTCACCGCAGGGCGCCACAGTTGGTGGAAAAACTACATAATCTACTTTAAACACCCGTTGTTCTTTGCGCGGTCTTTATATGTGAGCTAAAAACAAACGAATACAACTTTCTGCCGCTTGGGTGCGCTGTCGAAGTGATGAGCTGCATTCTATTTTGTCATATGCTGACGTCATACCTAAAGGATAGCTAAGGAAAGACATTTCAACATAATTCAACTTGTTTTTCTCCAATATTTGATCCATGACCAGTTAAATCCAATTTTCCCCACACAACATTTTAGCGCTGTTTAATACACAAATCAGTGTGGCTGTTGCTTCAATTAAAGAAAGAAAGCAACAACAGTGGACATGCCTAGCAACCGATTGTGTGTCAGACACAAAAGGGCCGTATGCAGAGTCAAGTGTCAAGTTAAGTACAGGATTTGTTGCTATGGAATTGTTTTATTACATGATGTAATCTATAAGAACAAACTCCATAGCAACCATAAACAAATCACATACTTAACTCGACAGTGCATTCCGCCCTCATGTCACAACAATAATATGCCACAGATCTCTTGAAAGAAAAGTTCGGTTTATACACTTATTTAAGATTTAAGGCTTTATTTTCCAAACTTTTTTACTGTGGGATCGCTAGCATTGGTCAGATTTATAAAACGTCGCCTCTCATTGGCTGGGCTAAGAATTTTAGGTAATAGAGCTAACGTTGCTATGGTTTCCTTTCAATCTTAAATCCTAGGAAAGTGTGTAAACACCATAGGCCCCTAATGCTTTTGGATTGATTTGATTTTGTTAAACCTTAAATCTTAAATTCTAGGTAAGTGTGTACACGCCATAATGCTTAGCTTGATTTGATTTTGTTAAACTTTCAATCTTAAATTTTAAATACATGTGTAACCCGACCTCAAGTGAGAAGAATCCAGGTAAAAATTATGATTTATAATATTATAGTGATATTAAATTATTTTTCAAAATCATGTTACTTGACCATAACGTTTTTATTCAAAGTTTTGATTATATCTGACTTGAAGGTTGTTTGAGTTGGCTACATGTTTGATCTGTATTGCTTTGTATTAGTAGTGTATATATTATCTAGTGTATTAGCTTCAATTCAATGCAACTACTTAACATGTTGTTGACGGTTTAAACTATAAAACGCAAAACTTTCAGTAACGAGGGAGATATAAGCCTGGATGAGGTATGAATTAAAGTCGGTGTATTATAATGTTGTAAATCAGTTTAGTGACAGTGGTCGATTGAGTGTTAGTATGAGAAGCAAGATTCCCGCGTTCCAGGTTCGAACCCTGACTTGGTTACGAATGTCGAGTTTACAATAATACTTACAATGAATTACAATAGCTTACACAAGTGGGGACGTTACGCCCAAATATCTTAATTTGAAGTTGTAATATTTAAAGGTGTTACCCGTCTGGGCCTGGGGTAGAATTGGATCCACATTATACCTCTCCGATCGTTATAGGGTAGAAAATGAGGTCTCCTCTTTCCTACGTCGGACGTTGACGTCGGACGTTGGCCAACCATAGCTCATAGTAGTCTCGACGAACGTCGAAAAGGCGGGACCAGCGTTGGCGTAAATGGCTACGAATGGCCAATGTCCGACATCAGAGTCTGAAGTTAAAGCGAACAGGGCATTACTCTTCCTTCTACTTGTCCCTTTCTTCCAATTAACCCAGGACGTCACAATATGGCCTAGTGGTCGAGTACGTCGTTCAAAAAGACATAATGAAAGAATCAAATTTATAGTTATTTATATACTTTGACATTTGTTTTGAGTACTTTTAAACTTTGGATAACACTTTTGAAAGAGTAAAACATCGCAACCCATTTATTTATACATGTGCTATAAAAAGTCTACTTGTATAGTACTTTCTAAACAATTCTCAAAGGCCAATGTTTGTACATAGTGCTGAGTAGGTAGTAGGTTATTTGGTCCATTAACAAGAATTAGAAAGAATGTTTAGGTGTGGAAAACTTAACTCGTTAAAAAGATTTGGGACAAATTCAACAACTTTGAGTAGGAGAGCGTTAAGTAGCCCAAGTGTTTTCGAACTTATGGGATTAACTTCAAGCAATAAAGATTGTGAATAAGACGGATAACAAAAGTTTTCAGTCTTTAATTGCGAGCTTTTTTATACCATTAAGTGTTTTCTTTCTTCATTCAAAAAATGTATCTCAAATGTTATGTAGTTCAAAAGGATGCTAAAATAGAGGCACTTACATGTAAGTTTGTTTCAATAATTCAACAAAAATAGCATAACTATCAGTGTCTATACTTGAAATGAGTTTTTAAACGTTAATATTTTCACTATTAAAAAAAAGGGCACACCTTAAGGCACAGTTAATTATTATTCAATTATTACCGGTACGTGATATGGGTGTTTAAATATTTCTGAGAACATGAAGGTATTTTCCGTTAAGAGAAAAACAGTCACACATTTTCTTTAAGTAGAATCGAGCGAAATCTCTCACGAAACGTTTGTGAGTTGTAACTATGCAGATAACAAGTCGATTTCCGTTAAATTAGGTATACTTTCATCTGAATGGCGTAGTGCATAAAAGTTTAAATGAAATATTGCCTTGAACCAGTTAGGTATGTTCATGGACGAAACCAAGACGGTTACCACTGTAGCGAGGCCTTCGTTATACTCACTTTGTTCTACTGTAGGCACTGCCTCAGTGACAATAAAACCTTTACCCCACGTGCTTAGCTTTTATGATCCTAGAGAACATCTATGCAACAAACGCCACCACAGAATACGATCTGCCAGCACATGCACAGTTAAGAAACAAAGGTTTAGAATTACATGAAGAAGTGTCAGCTTTGGGAGAGGAAGAAAGTAACCACCGCATTCATATAAAAGCAATAAATCGAGATACGAAGCATGGATACATAACTAACCCCTTGGAAGGTGCCATTGGAAGGGCGCATACTCTGAATCATGAGCTTATTAGCTAAATGTTTCTTATTTTTTTAAATATGTACTCTTAACAAAGTATTGATGTAATAGAATTAGAGCATTGGGAACTATACGTGATTACATTGCAAATTTTTTTTTAAATATTTAAAATCATGCAGTTTTTCTTCCTTTGAACGGTTCCATTCCCTTGTTTCGGAATCATTTGTATTATGAACAAGATATAAAGTCACAACATAAACCTCGTATAACTTTTATAACAAAATTGCTATATTTCGTAATTTGTGTAATGTTTGTTCCTTTATTGTTCATTTTTTCATATTTATGATATGTTGTATGTAATAATGTATCGTATTGGGAACCTTCAATAAGGAAGAGACTGTAATAACTACTAAAGCAGAGAAACCAATACCTCCGATGGTCTCGTGTCAAAACTTGGCTCACTGATGCAGACTGAAACCGAAGAGTGTATATTGTAGGGTGGAGACCCAACAGCAGCGACTGTTTGTCTGCCGCTACTTCAGTCTACACACGCAAGTCTGCTAGTAGCTGAATGTAATCCTATGATCGAAACACCGATCCGTACCAGGGTGCGGTGTCATCGTCCACGCACTTGCGTTCTGCTACTAGCCGACCAGAGTATGTTGAGCGCTACCAAACAGTAGACAGGCAACCGCAGCCGTTGGTTGGTTGGTAGCAACTTGTCGCCAACAACCCAGTCAGTTTCCTGCGTATAACAAAGACAGGTGTTTCAAAGATTAGTACGCTTCCCTACAGAGAATCACTGTTGGGCTCGGGTTAGTACGATGATCTCTACCGGCAACTAAGAGAATACCTGTGTGTGTTACAGTGCCCGACCACGTGAGACCGCGCGTCTGTTTGCTGCCCGAGAAGGCTACAACCCCCGATGTGGGGATGATCTCTACCGGCAACTAAGAGAATACCTCTGTGTGTTACAGTGCCCGACCACGTGAGACCGCGCGTCTGTTCGCTGCCCGAGAAGGCTACAACCCCCGATGTGGGGATGATCTCTACCGGCAACTAAGAGAATACCTCTGTGTGTTACAGTGCCCGACCACGTGAGACCGCGCGTCTGTTCGCTGCCCGAGAAGGCTACAACCCCCGATGTGGGGATGATCTCTACCGGCAACTAAGAGAATACATCTGTGTGTTACAGTGCCCGACCACATGAGACCGCGCGTCTGTTCGCTGCCCGAGAAGGCCTACAACCCCCGATGTGGGGATGATCTCTACCGGCAACTAAGAGAATACCTCTGTGTGTTACAGTGCCCGACCACGTGAGACCGCGCGTCTGTTCGCTGCCCGAAAAGGCCTACAACCCCCGATGTGGGGATGATCTCTACCGGCTCCGAACCTTCAGCATCACCAACAAGGGAGGGGTCGTCAACTGTGGTGACTCCATCATCAACAGACGGTCCAAGAGTAACACGAGCGTCAACTCAACGGCAGCTAGCAGTCGGTAAGTCTCTGACTTTAGCAGCCGGTAAGTATATGACTATAGCAGCCGGTAAGTCTATGACTATAGCAGCCGGTAAGTCTAAGACTATAGCAGTCGGTAAGTCTATAACTGTAGCAGCTGGGAAGACTATGACTATAGCAGCCGGTAAGTCTATGACTATAGCAGTCGGTATATCTTTGACTATAGCAGCCGGTAAGTCTATGACTATAGCAGTCGGTATATCTTTGACTATAGCAGCCGGTAAGTCTATGACTATAGCAGCCGGTAAGTCTATGACTATAGCAGTCGGTATATCTTTGACTATAGCAGCCGGTAAGTCTATGACTATAGCAGCCGGTAAGTCTATGACTATAGCAGTCGGTATATCTTTGACTATAGCAGCCGGTAAGTCTATGACTATAGCAGTCAGTAATACTATGACTATATAGCAGTCGGTAAGTCTCTGACTGTAGCAGTCGGTAAGTCTATGACTATAACAGCTGGTAAGTCTATGACTATAGCAGTCAGTAAGACTATGACTATATAGCAGTCGGTAAGACTATGACTATAGCAGTCGGTAAGTCTATGACTATAACAGCTGGGTAAGTCTATGACTATAGCAGTCGGTAAGTCTATGACTATAACAGCTGGTAAGTCTATGACTCTAGCAGTCAGTAAGACCATGACTATAACAGCCGGTAAGTCTATGACTATAGCAGTCGGTATATCTTTGACTATAGCAGTCGGTAAGTCTATGACTATAAGAGATAATCAGAAGAATCCACAAGAAACCACAAATATGGGTTTTTGATTTCGTATTTGATGTGTGTGAAATGATACCACGTCAGTCTATACAAGAATCGGTTCTTTATGTTAGGTACATTTTATTACAAACATGTCTCATCAAAAATTATTAAAATACCCGATTTCTACTGCCAGTTATTTTTTTCCGCCTGGGATCATCAAAGACGTTACGACAACTGGTTTTTATCTATTACGCTCACTGCAACCTCCCCCCCCCCCCCCCCCCCGCCCACAAAGACACACAAGTGTGAGTCGAGGTCTTGAAGTTGAAAATCGTAGAGGTCTAAGATGTGACCTAGGAAGGGTTTACAGTCATTCGACTTAGAAATAAAATATTCAGCTATCTCAAATTCACTTTGTCAACCACAATTTGAAAGTTTGGAAGAACTGAACTCATAAAATAGAGTTTAAGACAACGGAATAAGTTTAAAGAAGTAATTTAAAAACTAAATACGGCATTATATGCTGTGGAAGAGTATAATATTTTTTGTTTTAATGAATGAACTAGTTTATCTTCTTGTGTGTGAACCAGTAATTGTGTCCGTGCATTTGTGTATCTACCAGCTAGCCCCATAACACGCCCCCCCCTCCCCCCAAATAAAAATTCCAATTATATTTAAAAAGCAAAAGTGAATTATTTTGATTAAACGCTTTTATGTCTGGTAACCTGTACCAAATGTAAATAACAGATTAGCAGCAAGTAGAACGAGGCGACCTCATAATGAATGTAAATCACTTTCACAACAAATATGATGATCCTTTCCACTTTGAGTCACTTGTATTTTCCAATTCACTTAGCTTCTTCCAGGTATTTTATCGATGTAAATAGAACAAGGGTTTGAACTGAGGTACAAGACGCAGTTTTCCAATGAAAGTTCATCGGAAAAATATGAGATAATACGTAACCATGGTTACCACTCTTCAACTCAAATTTCTGATGTTATATGAAGCATTTTTCCTATAAAGTCCCATTAAAGAGACTCATTTTATCATCTCAATTTTTTTTATTTCCTTTATTCTTCGTTGAACCAGTTGGCTGTGAGAATCTACAAGTGTATCAAGGAACACACGTGTTTTGCACATGAGTAGAGTAGAGCAGAGTAGACTAGACTAGACTAGACTAGACTAGACTAGACTAGACTAGACTAGACTAGACTAGACTGTAGTGGAGTGGAGTGGAGTGGAGTGGAGTGGAGTGGAGTAGAGCAGAGCAGAGCAGAGCAGAGCAGAGCAGAGTAGAGTAGAGTAGAGTAGAGTAGAGTAGAGTAGAGTAGAGTAGAGTAGAGTAGAGTAGAGTAGAGTAGAGTAGAGTAGAGTAGAGTAGAGTAGAGTAGAGTAGAGTGAGTAGAGTAGAGTAGAGTAGAGTAGAGTAGAGTAGAGTAGGGTAGAGGTGAGTAGAGTAGAGTAGAGTAGAGTAGAGAGTAGAGTAGAGTAGAGTAGAGTAGAGTAGAGCAAAGTAGAGTAGAGTAGAGTAGAGTAGAGGTGAGAAGAGTAGAGTAGAGTAGAGTAGAGTAGAGTCGAGTAGAGTAGAGTAGGGTAGAGTAGAGTTGAGTAGAGTAGAGTAGAGTAGAGTAGAGTAGAGTTGAGTAGAGTAGAGTAGAGTAGAGTAGAGTAGAGTAGAGTAGAGTAGAGTAGAGTAGAGAAGAGTAGAGAGTAGAGTAGAGTGGATGAGAGAGAGAGAGATTAGAAGGCTGTTCTTAGATCCAACCGATACATGTTGATAATAAACAAAGAGAGAGGGTGATAAAGATTGTATGTTGTATGTATTTCATTGGTGCTCAGCAAATAAGCAAATAAAAATAATCAAAAGTAAAAGTAAAAAAAAAAAAAATATTTATTTAAAAAGAAAAATGTGTTAAGACGTTTTCAAAAGAAAAATGACGTGCCAACGCCAAGTGCTTCTCTAAATGTTTACACTTCATTATATTGTAAACTTGTTAATGATAACGATCAAACATTTTGATAACCTCCCGCTGTTAACAGTCTTTGTACCGCACGAAAGCAAACAACTCGGTGAAAAGATATGGAATGGAAGAAAAGCGTCGGTCTGTATTGGAGCCTGGGAAAACGTCCAGATGTTTTTCTTGAAAATGTGCTCCACGTTTTTCCTCCTCCCTCCGATGATCTACGAGAGTTCCTTTAACTCGACGCGCGTCAGAATGCGATAAATTATCGGTGTGGCGGGGGGAAGAAATTGAAGCCTGGGGCTGTTTACTGCTCGCGTCAAACAAAGACTTCCTGGGGGGGTTACCTCGCCACACTCCCCCACCCCCAGCCCCTGCCGACTCACTGATCAATTCTTTTGATGTGACGTGACACGTTCTGAACAAATAACACATAATTACATCCGGGTGTTTGGTTTCCACGTGCGGTCGCTCCAAAGAGGTGAGATGGAAGTCAAAGATCTTGAAATGTGTAGAAAGAGTTGTGTTCACGTAGGTAATGCGCATGGCGGCCGAGTGCCACAGTGGCAAGTGATTGGTAGTTCATTGTTACAATGTTTCACATGGCGTTTTATCAACGTAAAGAACATAGAACTTTTATCCGACTTTTGACATTCAAGCTCTAAAACTTTGTCTCACTGCAGGATGAGACCGCGAGAAATGGCAAATGCCACTGCAAGAGTGGGGTTTTACCGACCCCTGAGATTCCTTCATTGTGAACACCCGCGCGCTTCGTCCCCTCGACATTCTTGACAAGCAATCATCGGCTTATCGTGCATGACCGAAAATCCTAATACAGTATGGTGATTAAACATTTTCTAAGAATTAACACCTGTTCCAATGGCCGTAATATTTAAAACAATACTAAAAACTCAACAACTTGCCCAGTTTTCGAAGTAGAGCTTCCATTCAAAATTTCACATTCATGAAATATCGAAAATAAAAACCTTCTGTTATTTTATACGTTGTAGTAGTGCTAATTCAGTTGCCAATTGCATATTGCATATATTGTACTGGTAGTTATTTCCGGTATTTGACCACAATCATGTGAATCAATTAGGGAAGCTGTCATTCCATTCATCTGTAGGGCTGTGAGCGCCGAGCTACAATTAGGGTTGCACAAAATCTGGAGAGCGGAAAAACCGGTTTGAGTATTAATCCTACGATGAGACGAATTTTACCATTTCTACCATCTACCAGCAAAAGAAATTAAGTGAACACTGTTGAAAGTCCACTAAACGTCATGGGGTACATTGAGATAATAAATACCAATCACCTGTCATTTTGGCAGGCGGCCATCCTCTAGAGGTCAAGAGAAGGGACCTATACTGTAACAATTGGTTAAATTCCCAATCGGGGTTGGATTTTAATTTCAGAATTTCACAATCATGCTGTACGTTCTTCGATTTAGTTTTTCAAAATATTTAGTTTTTCATAAATAATAATAAAAAAAAAACATAATTATAAAATAGAGTAAACAAAATTTAAAGATTGTAGTTAAAATAATACGGAAACCGCGAACCGAAAAGTCTTTTTATATTCATTTTCGCAATAACATGGCATAGGTTATAGCATAGTTGTACACAAGCGGGCAAGCGGCATCACTTTATGCAGACCTGACAATAAATATTATCCTCTTCATGAATCTTGACACACTTAGACCTCATTCTATGCATACACACATAATAATATCACATACATAAAATGTATTTCCATATTTTCTATGTGGCTGGCTTTGTACTCTTACAATTGTACGTGGAGCGTGCGTTATCTCTCCCCTTCAGAAGAAGGCTTGACGAGGCAATCTCGACAAAGCGCCATTCAACAAGGCAAATGTAATCTAAATGTATTCTGTGGCGCCGTCACTAACTTCCGGCGACTAAACCTCAGTCCCGCTTAGAAAGTAGAACACATCATCTCTTGTAAAGAAAACTAGGTTAGAAAGGTGTTTGTGTTCGATTAGCATATGCAAGAAATGAGGTCGAGTTTAAGGTGTGACTGTGATCCTTGTCAGTGATTGTGTGTTCTACAACTGAGCCGGTCGAGGTGGGTTCCTCCTCGTGGTGACCGCTGCCCGCAAATACGGCTCCCTCTTTCCCATTCATCATGATCTTACTCACTTTATCCCCGTTCTCGTCTCTGTTTCTCTTCTCATTCTTATTCATGGCTACCCTCTCTGCGTCCTAAACGCCCACCCCCTCAAGACGACCCCAGCGGTGTATAATGGACATAATTAAGCCAACGTCACGTGGCCTATACTCGTCGTGCAACATCTTCGGTAATGCTTCCGTCACGGGTGGGTGAGCGGCAGCCAACCAGCGACCGTGGCTAATTCAGATACCTGCTCGGGTTGGCCGAGACCGTAAACACGTCATTGACTGATGACGAAAGCATTACCGAAGTTGTTTTAAGAGACCTATACTAGTCGAGCTCGTCTTAACAACAAATAATGAGAGGCCTAAAGTCGTCGTACAGCAATTTCGGTAATGCTTTCGTCATCAATCAATGACGTGTTTACGGTCTCGGCCAACCCGAGTAGATATTTGAATTAGCCACGGTCGCTGGTTGGCTGCCGCTCACCCACCCGTGATGGAAGCATTACCGAAGATGTTGTACGACGACTTTGGTATTATATCACCTGAGAAATGTCGCCGATTGAAACGTGATTGACGCGACGAGAAATGGCAACAACTCTACTTCTAATTTTCTACTCTACTTCGTTCTGAATACAAAATCATTTTGAATTTCAAATTGTATAAAATATTGCAATTCTTGAGAGTGATCTGATAATTCCACATATTATAATAACGCGGAGGGGAAACAGAGGAAGACGTCAAAGTGAGTACAACCAATTTCGTTGAAATGAAACGATTTTCAAGCCGTCGAGTCTAACCCCCCCCCCCCCCCCCTCCACCCTTTCAGTGACTCAAAATATCGACCCCCGTAAAGTTGTCTCACTCTGTATAGAATCGTATTCCCAGTTCACACTACGTCGTGTATAATTAAAGTACACCTCCATTAGCTTTGATGCCGTCGTTGTCGTTGGCTGCAGAACGAGAACCACCATTTTACTTGTGCGAATGTAAATGTGAGTGATTACAGTTTTCTTTGTTGTATAACCGCTGAGGCATGACCTATATATATATATATATATATATATATATATTTATTCCCCTAGTGCAAAGGTTAGTTTTGCGTGCGAGCGAGATGCGGTGTCACTTGACAGATGAATGTGACTCCAATGTGACACGTGAAATATCGTTGTAATTTAGCTCCGCACAAACGCTGAGCTTGAGGGATTACTTGAAAGTTAAACGGACAATTTTGGAGCATTTATTATAGAAAATAAGTGAACGAATGAAATAATGCGGTTCTTTGCATTGCTCTACATTCAAAGATAATTGGCTGCGCATTTTGTGATATTAATATAAATGTATTGCTGTGCACTTTTTTATGTAAATAGATAAGGGCGTGTTATTTGGTTTCTAAATGAATTATTAATTTAATAAAAATAAATTTTACCTACTACATTACGAAAACTGACAGGCTATAGCTCGTTGCTTTAAAGTCACTTACTTTTGGTAGAGCACAACGCCAGTGAGTGTTTGTCTACCGCATCGTCTCGCTCAACATATTGTAGACGGCTAGTATGAGTTCGCCAAATTTGCACAATCACAGCTCATCATTAACATGCTAGCATACTTGGCGAACTTATACTGACCAACTAAAATTTGTTGGGTGGTAGTTTACTTGGTAGACAAATAGCCGCTAACGTATTCATTAATTAGTTCATTTATTCATTAATTAATTAATTAATTAATTCATTCATTCATTCATTCATTCATTCATTCATTCATTCATTCATTCATTCATTCATTCATTCATTCATTCATTCATTCATTCATTCATTCATTCATTCATTCATTCATTCATTCATTCATTCCTTCATTCATTCATTCATTCATTTTATTATGTATTTATTTATTTTATTGTTTATTTATTTATGTTATTGTTTATTATTTTATTATTTTATTTTTTATTTAGTATCAAATGGACACTACATCATTTTATGAAAATCAGCGTGACCAACCAAACATAAAATCAACAGTGTACATATAATAAATACAGATAAGTAATAAAAAATAGCGTTGTCAGCTAACTACAAATTAAATAACAAAAGAAAATGACAATTAAAACAAGAAAAACAAGAACCAAGGCAAATGAGGTTTGTGCCAGGTATGGAAAGAAAGACGCGTAAAAACAATGTGGACTGGATGTGATCTCCACAGAGCCAAGAAGTGCGTTATATAAAGACGGAATGCGGGTGAAGATCCTCTCTCTAGGTGATGTTGGGATAATGTTAATCTTTCCATCCCAAATTGGGAATCCAAGCGAACTATGGGGAACCATAGAGCTTCATCATTGCAAGCAAGAATTGTTAGTAGTCACAACTGAAGAACTTACAACACAACACACTGTTTATTTAGTAATATACTATAGTCGTCGTACAACAACTTCGGTAATGCTTCCGTCACGGGTGGGTGAGCGGCAGCCAACCAGCGACCGTGGCTAATTCAAATACCTGCTCGGGTTGGCCGAGACCGTAAACACGTCATTGATTGATGACGAAAGCATTACCGAAGTTATTGTAAGACGACTTTAGTAAGTAGTATTACGTCAAGTTCAGTTTACACACTTATTTAAGACTTAAGATTTGTTTTATTTTTCTAACTGTTTTACTCAGGATTGGTACCACTGACCGGATTTATAAAACGTCGCCTCTCATTGGCTGGGCTAAGAATTTTACGTATAAGAGCTAACGTTGCTGTGGTTTCCTTAAATCATGATCCTTAGGAAAGTGTGTAAACACCACAATGCTTTTGGCTTGATTTGATTTTGTTAAACCTTTCGACCTTTAGTAAGACTACTACCTGGTACTAAGTTTAATTTGATCGGCCAGTTTTAAGACGAAATACGAAACGTTTTTTAAGCAAAACTTATTTTGAACGGCTTACCGATAGCAACATGCTCACAACTTTGCTTAGAACTCCAGGTTACAGAAACTGCAGCAACATAAAAGAAATGACTCATTAATTGACATGTTTCCAAATTATTCTACTCCCCTATAGCCACGAACAATTTCTGCCGCTGGAGGGTTCATGTGCCGAATAAAATAAATATATTAGAATTGCTATATATTTTTTTTTTCCTTAACAAGTAAACAAAACTACAATCTAAATAAAGTTTTACAAATATTGAGTCAAAGTGAGTGGGTATTAAAACCGCCTAAAATTAATGTGTTTTATTAACTTGAGAGCGCTTCGAAATATTGAATAAGTGATTCTGATCCCGCCTTTGGTTTTCTATCAGCTAAACAATGGATTAAAAAACATTTACAGCTTATCGTTACGATTTTTATTGTGTTTATTATTTAATAATTAATAATAATCAAAGAAATAAAATAACGATCGTAATAAGGTTTTTTTTTTAAATTTTTAAAACCCATTGTGTAGCTGATACAAAACCAAAGGCAGAATCAGAATCACGTTTCCAATATTTGGAAGCGTTTTCATGATATAATAAAAAACATTAATTTTGCGCGGTTTTAATACCCATTCCCGTTAACTAAACAGAGTGTTCACTTCTTCATTGTGTCGTAGCATTCTTGAGATGTGGCTACAAACTTGGGTCTCTAGCGGTTATAGACCATCCCCTGGCATTATAAACAGCTACGTCAGCATCCCCCCCCCCCCCGCGCATTAAACTAATGTGCCCCTCATCAGTGGGAGTGAACGCAACTCGTCGGGGGGATTCTGAAAAGGTTTGCAAAACTCGGCCCCTTTAATCCAACCGTAAAAATACAGCTCAGAGGACGGACGGGCGCACAGAGTATTTTGTGAGTAATGCGTGGTTGAGATAAACAAGATGTTGAGGTAAAGTCGCCCCACAGCAACTTTGGGGCTGGGGACGTCACATGTGGGCGTGTCGGAGCCAATCAGCGGGCGGCTTTCACCAATACTCACATTTGGTTGGCCAAGCCTCACTTATCTGTGACGTCACCAGCCCCAAAGTTGCTGTGGAGCTACTTTATGGTCCGCATTGCGGTAACATCGAACACAACCATTCGTGTGTCTAACGCAGTTCAGGGGAACAAACAAGGTGGGGCTAACTAAACTAATGAAACCAAATGAGTAGAATTAATGTTTTTTAAAATTTATATATTATTATTATAATATTGAGAACTATAATCAATATTTAGAAAGTAGTTGATATTAGTTTCATAAGAACCAAATACTGGATTAACAAAATTGACTTTAAAAAAAAAACAATATGTAGCGTTCTCAAAATATTGACAAAAAAGGTTAATTTGGCAACGTTTTCACCAAAACTCAAATTAGATATTGAGGTGTATAACAGATAAAAATAATATTGTACTATCAATATTTCTCACTTTTTTAGCCTATATTATCATTGTTTCTAAAATGTATCTAGTAATGAACATTAACAAAAGCTATTGTTGAAAATCTAAAAAATGTCCAATACAATTACGGGAACTTGACGAGTTTGACCTTTGACCTTTCGTGCCCTTACTCATGTAAAGGTCAGGAGTTTTATCTTTCGAGACATCCTTAAAGAATTGTTTGAATGAAACCTTCCCAATATACAGTAGAATCCAAAAATAACCTCTTGTCACCTCTGACCTTGGATAATACTGTTTCGTAAGCAGAAGTACATCCAGCGGCTTCAATCCTGTCTATGTGACCCTCATATATTAGGTATATTCAGCTGTTTGTTTGGATAGTTAAGATAATCATGATCTTTGGGGTTTTACGTACTATATTTTTGAAACTTGGCTAATCGAGACGACGAGTGGGTGATATATGAAGATGAAAAAGAGACATGTCCGAATCAGATCCGTTACACATAGCGGAAGTATAAGGCTGTACAGCAAGGGAGGGTAGGGTCAAGTGGGAGAATAGTCTCAATTGGGACATTAGAGGGAAAGGGGCAAGGTGGAGGGCGTTTGATCACAAAGGGGGCCAGCATTTATGGTGAAGAACAAGATGGTAATAGAAAAGGATGAAAACAAATGTGATCAAATATATGAGAGAAAGTATGCATGAGAGCTCCCTTTGTGAGCACTGGTTACTACGTGGGAGGATCCCTTTCGACTGGCTGGATGGTTTGGAAGGATGTCCGAGTCAAAGCCTGTATTAAGGACTTTTTCAAACGGCACGAACAGCTGGCAAATTTAAAAATACGTTGATGATCCAATCCGATTCATTAATCCGATGATGGTTGCAGCATAAATTAGTACTTAAATTTGTGTTATTTTTAGTTTTCTGACGAACTCACACAAATACGGTAAGATGTTAGTAATAACATGTTGAAATGAAAACTCAAATTTAAAATCTTGGCTTTGGAAGCATTTTCTCAACTGCACTAAACGAGATTTCCAACTGCACAAGTGATATTCCCAACCTCGCAAAATGTGTCCCACTGGACACTTATACAGGCCCTGGTCCGAGGGGTAATGGTAGAAATCAATCCCAGCATTCATCGTCTGACTGAAGAAAAGTTCTGAAAACATGTAGACCTACATTCAAGAAAGCCGGTGGCCGAAATCAAACCGGCGACCCCCTGCATGTAAGTAATAAGTATCGCGTGTTATCGCTGAGCCACCTCTATCGAGTGACCTTGAACAGATGCGCAGGGTAGAAAGTGACCCCCATCTTACATCTTGCAGCTTCTCTGATTGGTAAGGCTAATTCAGTCTGTACAGATCCACTACACACACGAGAAATATTCTATTTTATCCGTGCATAGTTTCTCTTCCTAAATATTGTGTACACTTCGATGTATTGCTGTGTCATATTATATTGTTTTCTCCAAAAAGTATAAACCTCCATAACAGACTGGCCAAAACCACTCTCCACATGAAAACTCACCCGGGTCTAAGGTGGTGATTAAATTCAAGATGATAGTTGGTTATCCTTGGGACTTACATATTATTTATATATTTTATTGAAATAAAAGGTCGGTGCAGGACACATTGTCCTCTTTAGCCTGATGATTGATGAATGATAATGAGGAAGGGAGGAGGGAAGCCTGGTAAGGCACGAAGCCTACTTTGGTCGAAAAGTGACAAGTCTCATCCCATCCGAAAAGACGGTGTTACTTTTGACGGTCATATAGAATCCTCCACTAACCTTGACTGCCGAGCAGTTGACGAGAAGAACAAAGCTGTAACACAAGCTTTCGATCCATCCAAACTGCTTTATGGTAACTATAATTGGTTCCTACCTAAGAATCACCCTGCCAATCACTAACCTCAAAGGAGGCGATTAGAAAGGATCATTAAGATTCATTATCATTACGATCTCAAAGGAGAATATTATTGTGTAGATAATTGATGCCAATCATCCCCATTAGTCAAGAAAGCACAGACCTTCTCCGTTGCTACTAACAGCTACAAACCCCACGGACAAATAACTGGACCACTACGAATATTGCTAACATTGTACATGAAGGTCCCGGCTTTTTGTAACTGTGTGTCACCGAATCGTCTGTCGCTGAAGATTTGAGGTAGACAGACGTGTACAATTTTCAACAAAGAAGCCGACTGCTAAGTAGCCCTTTCAGGTTAGTGATTGGCAGGTTGTTAGTTGGGTTGGAACCAAGTATAGCGTTTCGGAGAAGAACGGTCACCCATACATATGTTCGTTTATATGGTTTATACTAACGTTTCATATGATTCACATCAAAATATCCGTCTATAGTCGGCCCAATGGTAGCTTGTCCCCGCTACCTGAGCCAGACCCTAATTATAATTGCTTCCGCTTTGGCTTGCGGTCAGTAGATAATCCCGAGGAAATGCCAATAATTCAATCAATGAAGTGGTAAATTAAATCACATTTTTTACAAATTATGTGTTTAAACAATTATTTCTTGAAATTGTATTTAAGTGACAGATAATTCATAGACAAATCAAGCGCTTTTTTTTTTTTTTTAGCCCAATTTGAGCCTTATTTGATCAATTTGTGTCAATTTGACAGACAAAAATACGAATATTATTTGTCTTGCACACAGATCCGTGTTTGAAATGTTTACATTTAGTATTTTGTTTTGTTACACTATTATGGTGTGTGGTCTTTATGCGACACGGCCCTGGTGAAGAGGGAGGGGCGGGGCGGGGGGGGGATGACTTATTATCGGTTGGAAATAAACCCTTATTGCTATTTTTATTATTACTATTATTACTATTATTATAATTATTATTATTATTATTATTATTATTATTATTATTATTATTATTATTATTATTATTATGATTATTATTATTATTATTATTATTATTATTATTATTATTTTTATTATTATTATTATTATTATTATTATTATTATTATTATTGTTACTATTATTATTATTATTATTTTATTGTTGCAATAATACAAACTCGGTCAAAACCGGCATAAACATGTTGTACGGACACAAATGTCAAGTATTTCCATGTGTTTACCTTATTAAAATCTACTTAGAACTACTTTATATATCATTGTCCACATTATTTTTTCCAAACCGAACTGTGGATGCTATGTACGGTCGTGGCCGATTTGTACTCATCCCAGCATTCGCTCTTTGTACGGTGGAAACCACGAAAACCACCATCGGGATGGAGAACTTCTTGAAGTCTTCATTCTTCTTAGTTCAAAAATTTTCGCACTATCCTACACGTGTTCAAAATAATTGCTTTTTGCATCTCGATGTATATGTTCGGTTGGAGACCAATTAGTTTAATACTGTCATGGAGTTAACGTGGAACAATGCCATTTGCTGATATAATTAACGGTATAACAGTTACATTATTCTGCTTCCACAACCTTTTTATTTCAATAGATTCCTTATATCTGCTTATCTTTTCCCGCCAAGTTGTCTCTACATTGTGGCATAAAGGGACGGCAACATCAATTAAAATCGTTTCTTGTTTCTTCTTGTCAATAAATATAATATCCGGTCTATTGTGATGTATGGTTTGGTCTGTAATAACTGCCCGGTCGTAATATAATTTGTAGTCTTTACTATCTAATACCTTTTCAGGCTTGTATTTGTAATACGCAGTGGTTGTGTTTATAAGTTTATACTTCATGGTTAATTTTTGATGTACAATGTTTGCAACTTGGTTATGCCTATGAAGATAATCTGTTTGACAAAGCATTTTGCACCCAGATACGATATGTTCAATTGTTTCGCCGTTCAAATTACATTTTCTACATTTATCTTCCACTGTGACGTCTTTCAGTATGTATTTTTTGTAATTGTTAGTCTTGATTACTTTATCTTGAATAGCGATCATAAATCCCTCTGTTTCGCTGAAAATGTCCCCGGACGTTAACCATTTGTTCGATGCTACCCTATCGACGCTATCCTTAAGAAGTTCTTTATAATGTCTGCTATGTAACGTCTTTTCTGATAATCTGATCTCTTTTGCTGTGTCAGAATTTAGTTTTTGAAGCAAGTTTAAATTTCCGTCATTTAAATTGAGGGGAGAAAGCGACTTGTCTGCCGATACTATAGCTCTATGAAGTTGTGAATGTGGGCATTTTGTATAAAAGTACTTTCTCAGAATTTCAATTTGTTTATAATATAAATTGTTTAAATCAATCAAGCCTCTTCCCCCTTTTTCTCTAGGTAGAGTCACTCGTTCTATTGCTGACTTAGGGTGATGACTTCTGTATTTGGTGAATGTTGTGCGGGTGAGAATTTCTAGGGCATGAAGTTCTGTCTGTGTCCAGTTAATAATTCCAAATGAATATGTTAGTACCGGTATAGCATAAATTATAAATAAATTATTATAATTATTATTATTATTATTATTATTATTTTTATTTTTTTTATTATAATTATTATTATTATTATTATTTATTTTATTTTTAACAATATAATGCTATAGTTTAATTATATTATATAAATTATTATTATTATTATTATAATTATTATTATTATTATTATTATAATTATTATTATTATTATTATTATTATTATTATTTTTATTTTTATTTTAATTATTATTATTATTATTATTTATTTATTTTTTAACAATATAATGCTATAGTTTAATGTGGGACCAGAGAAAACAGTTTATATAAATAGCCTTAATGGAAAATCCTATCAAAAACATGTGTGGAACTATTATGGATAACCCCAAATAATGGTTTGTTTGGATTTCCCTTTACTCGGGGAAAAGTGGCAAAAATCGTTAAACGGTTTCGGTTCATTTGTCTTTGTCATTCAGCAATGCGTGGTGTTCATATTGAGTACGTATTTGTGAGTGTGGCGCCCATACAATTTGAGTAGCCTATGGATAACGCCGCGCGTGATGATTCTGTTAAATACTCGGGTGAGAAAAGGTTCTCGTGAGTGTAGGCCCATACTGAACAGTTCCGAGAGAAAGATGAATTTGACAGTTTACAGCAATCTAAGATTGCCAACCGATAATGTATATCCCCCCCCCCCCTACGCCCCTCCCAGGGCCGTGTCGCAAAAAGACCACACACCATAATAGCGTGACACAACAAAATACTAAATGAAATCATTTCAAACACGGATCTGTGGGCAAGAAAAATAATATTCGTATTTTTGTCCGTCAAATTGACACAAATTGATCAAATAAGGCTCAAATTGGGCTACAAAAAAAAAAAAGCGCTAGACTTGTCAATGAATTATCTGTCACTTAAACACAATTTCAAGAAATAATTTTCTAAACACATAATTTGTAAAAAATGTGATTAATTTACCACTTCACTGTTCGAATTATTGGCATTTTCTCGGGATTCTCTACTGACCGCAAGCCGAAGGGGAAGCAATTATAATTAGGGTCTGGCTCAGGTAGCGGGGACAAGCTACCATTGGGCCGACTATAGAGATAAAGTCTCTTGTCACGATGAAAGATATCGTCGTCTAGCGGGGCCCCAGGGTCTAGTTGCCCCCCCCCCAACTCCCCACCGCCACCGCCTTGCAATAACCTAGCTGTCTGCATCCAGCACCTTGTGCTATTAGTTCTCACCGCCCCCCGTCTTTTAGGACACGCCGGATATTTGCAAGGCTGTGGGTTATTCATCATCGCAGGTGACAGTTCAACAATAGAGGTGGGTGTGATCTGTCAGACCACCGACTACTTTCGAAAACTGGAGGTGGAAGTGAATACGAGCAACACTAGGTAGCGCTTTTGCTCTGCTAGTAAAGAATACTCGGAGAATATAAATTTTGAGTTCGATGTAAGCACTGATTACACGGATTTGTTCGTATTCCAGTAGATAACGTTAGTAAAAGAAATAATAAAAGGTTGCAATGGTTTATGCTGGTAGCAATGTAACTTGTCTCATCATACTGACCTCACCGATAGAGGTGGCTCAGCGGTAAGACGCGAGACTGTAATTCGGGCGGTCGCCGATTCGATTCCGGTCACCTGCATTTCTGAATGAAGGTTTTTTCCGAGGTTTTCCTCGGTCGTAAAGGTGAATGCTGGAACTGAGTCATACTAACAGCCCTCGGACATTCGTTCCCATCTATCCAAACACCCTAATAACCTAGTTAGTCACCTGAACAGGCACAATATGGTATACTTCGCGCCAAGTTAGAAGAGCGCCGGCTATTTCTTTGTATTTGGTTGAACTGTTATGCGACAACTTGTACCTGTCAATGAATAATAAAACCTCCCATTACCAATGACACCCTCCAGTGCGCTTCAGTGCTTCGAAGAACGTGCTGGTTATGTTACTACCTGCGATGAAAACATTTGTGTAATGGCCATACCTGTGAGCAAACCCGTTGACCAGTTGAGGTCGATGTTTTTCTCTGTCCAGACGGGTAGTGCAATATTCCGCCTGCGGTTGGAATTGCAGCCTTTTGTCCACCTTAATGTCGAGTTTTAAGATGCGTATAATGCTTGTACATACAATAGGGCTCGAGAAATCGCTCTACTAACTTGGCGCCAAGTTTAAATCTTGATGTGCACCCTATAACAGGGATTCCTACGAACAATTATTTTCATGCTGACCACATATCCTTATCTATACTCCCCCTTTCAAGCACACTGTTTCAACGAAAATCAACGGATTACAGGCGTTCTTGCAGGCAGTCATCCGCTTGGTAGAGTGTACAAGCCTCATTAGCTGAGCGACGCCCGCTGGGTTTGGAGTTCGCAGGTATCCGACTTAAGATCGTAAATTATCCCCAATGGACGTGTTTCACGTAGATGGAAGGAAGTAGAAAAGTAGAAAGGGACATTGGTACTATAGGGTGTATTCACATATTGCGCTTGGCGGCCATACTGAAGGCCACAATGTCATGTGACTGGTAGTTCATTGTAACTATGTTTCAGCTGGTGTTTGGTAAAATTACACTGTTCTCTAACTTTGGTTTGCTATTATTACTTGAAAGCAACCTAAATTGACTCTTTTGTCTTGAAGGTTTTTAATCGTTCATAAAAGCATATAATCATTTCCGTAAACTTTATCGGGGGATATACGTGTTCAAACTCTCATATTTACCCATTAACAATTATTTATTTTCTATTTACAGCTAAATGAAACTTGAAATAGTAAAGTCTTTCCACTCATGGTAGCAACGAAACGGTAATGGCCCTTGTTTGTGTATTGAACCATCATAATCGGCTTAAGATTTATTTGAAAAACATGGATGCCAATTTTATAATAACGGAGGTTGAAAAAATGTCACCCTTTGAAAAAAAAAATAATTGCAATGGAATGACAACGGCGCGCTACCTGTGGCTCTTTAAACCCTAGTTCACGGTCTATTAGACAAACATTGGTCATTAGCTCTAAACGTTTCGTTTCTACTATGAGCGGACAGACTTTACTATAGGTGGCCTCCAATATGGCCGATGTGACGTCACGTGAATACTCCCTAATGGACTTAGTGTATCGTCAGCATGGGACTAGTTAGTTACGTTGGGGATGATAACCCGAGCGGAACTTTATTGGGTTTTACCGTTGAACTCAAGAAACTTGAACATTCGGTATATATTGAAATAATCCATTCGATTATATAAAATGTAATCCTGTTAATGCTGAAGACTCTGAAATATTTGTTTTCAAAGTGTTGAAAACTTTGGAGGGTCTATAGAAAATCTTTGCAGTTATTAGTTTTAAAATTAAAAGCCTTCCTTTTCAACATAATTTTGCTTAATTAGTACGTTCCAATTAAATTTAGACTTTCAACATAAGTTTGGTTGTAGTCGTTATTCATGGAGAGCTTCCTGGAATTTTTGGTGAAGTAAAAATACACAGATTATTTCAAGAGCTAACTCTATCAAAAGTGCTTTATAAACAAAATTTTGCTGAAATAGTAATTACTAATTAGTCAAGGCGGAATTTGAAGAACTCATAGTATTTTTCTTTGAGCCAACAGGGAGAATTGACGAGTGGGGATAGGCGCAGCTTGCGCCGAGTACTGTGTCACGTGACTAGCAGTTGGGAAAAGTCCCTACTGTCCGGACGGATCCACGCAAAACACATCCACACTTATCTCGTTCTAGCTGGTATAATATTCATTTTTAAGATATAACCTGGAAAACGTATTTAGTTCACATACCAGTGGTCAATATAAAGGTTATTTCAAAATTATAGACGAAGTAGTTAACTTGTTATAACAATTCACGCACTGAAGAGGATAAAATGAGCAAGGTGTGTTTTGGTTTTTCAACTTCAACTGGCGAAAAACTAATGATCGGATTTGGACGAGAGTTTCTTAAGAATACGAACCAATAATGCGAGGCAATAAGCAAATAAACGTTCTAGATAGAAAATGCCCAGAACGAAAATTCATAGCATGTACTAATATGCAAGGTGCTTAGTCTCACGGTCAAAACCGCTACTTTTGAGGCCCAACCGCTACACCCTGCATATTATTGCATGCTATGAATTTTCGTTCTGAGCAATTTCTATCTATAAAGTTTATTTGCTTATTGTCTCACATTATTGGAACACATGCTAAAGAAACTCTCGTCAAAATCCGGTCATTAGTTTTTCGCCAATTGAAGTTGAAAAAACAAAACACGCGTTGCTAATTTTATCCTCTTGATGCGCGAATTGTTATAACAAGTTAACTACTGGGTCTATAATTTTGAAAAAACCCTTATATTGACCACTGGTATGTGAACTAATTACGCTTTCCTATAGGTTATACTTGAAAAGTGAATATTATAACAGCTAGAACGAGATAAGTGTCGTACATTAAGCGCGTGAAAGCGTAACAGTTAGCGAATTTGTCCCAACTATGGGCGCCACGTTCCTTCGTGACGTCAGGGGGCGGGTAAATCACCACTCGTCAAATGACAACTAATTAGATTTGAATCGGCAGATTGTTTAAGAGCGCAACGGAGATGCCTGTTGCCCCCAAGAGGGGATGAGGCCGGGGGATGGTAGGGATCAATGAGGTATAAGGAGCTAAATCTAAAATTCAAATTTTGTTTCTAAAAACTAAACATATTCATTTGATTTATTTCTGACACCTAAAGAAATATACGCCTATAAGCCTACTATTAAGTAGCAACCAAGGCAGAAATGTCACCATTGTAATACCTATGATAAAGTTAGAAGGTAACCATATACAAATAAATTGAATTGCAATTTAGCCGCAAAAAGTATGAATACAATGTTAAACGGGCAAAAATAGATTTGAAATATCTTTGTTTTCGTAAAAGAAAAGAGCGTTTTTGTAATATTCTCGAAAATAAATTTTACTCATTCATGATCTATTGTTTAAAACGCTATTTTCCCATATCTCTAATCACAATCAATCTTGTACATAATATTACATTTATTCTGGGTCATATCAAATTTATAAATCAGTTTATACTCCTGTTGAATGCACAGTTATCAGTAAAGGGTTGCTACCATGACTTTGGCAAAACCAGATTCAGTACCAGGATTCCACACTTAGGCCCAAACGCATAGTTCACACTCAAGCCCTCCTCAACTCAGCCTGTACTCAGCTTCACCTAGCCACCGCCCACCAGTCACACAGCCGTTCACATGGCAATGCCGTTCCTGATTGGTGGTTGGGCGAGGTGGAGAAGAGGCTAAGTTGAGGAAGGCTTTAGTCTCGACTGTGTATACTACCCAACGTTACTATTCTCATACCGACCTCAGATATGTATCTTCTGCTCAATTATGCCCGCTTTTTCAACGGAAATCAACAGATTCCTTCGAGTTGCCTTAAAAATACCTTTAACAGCTACAGTGCTATTTTGCGATTTATTGAGTTAAATTTACCCTATAGTAGTAGAAGTAGTATCTTTATTAGCGTAAAAGCTATTATTTTCATATACATAAATACAGTATGTGGACATACATACAGTATACTCGGTGGGTGAGCGGCAGCAAACCAGCGACCGTGGCTAATTCAGATACCTGCTCGGGTTGGCCGAGACCGTAAACACGTCATTGATTGATGACGAAAGCATTACCGAAGTTGTTTCAAGGGACCTATATATGGTTAATGGTTAATTACAATAACAACCATAATACCAACTATAGAATATTTATTTCAATACAATACAACTACAGACATAGTAACATTCTTTTATATATGCCTAATTACATTAATGTTGATACTGATACAGCATACAACAAGATACAATTTAATTACAAAATGTAGACATGACGAATACGACAGTGCATATGATTTTGTTAGTATACAGTTGAGGTAGGTAATAGACTAATAGGTATAGCCCAAGCTGTTTACGTACATACAAGTAAAATGTGTGCTAAAATTATTATCCTGCAGGTTTACTCACAACGCATGTGGTGATTATTTCACTCCGATGAAGAGTTATGTACGCGAACAGTTGAAGTTGGTTTAACTAACATTTCAGTTATATTTGTATATACTAGTTCCAACGAAAGAATTCGCATACCGATCTCAGGTCATGGTCTACTGGCCCTTTCAACCGCGCCGATTGCAAGAAAACCAACAGATACTTGGCACTCTTTCACACATTCCTAAATGCACGGTTCGGCTTAGTCGAGTGCACAGGTGGTTTGGCCACACCCACCGTTACAGTTAATGGGGCCGTTTACATAAAGGACAAGTGATTATTGACTAACCCCCGTGTCTAAGCCACAGACTTCTTTCATTGGCTGGGAGGGAGAATACTGCGCTCTGATTGGCTGTGACTAAGGTTTCTCTTGACTTGACTAAGGAATTGAAATATGTTCAATTTCTTAGTCAAGTCAAGACAAACCCTAGTCACAGCCAATCAGAGCGCAGTATTCTCACTCATAGCCAATGAAAGAAGCCTGTGGCTTAGTCAAGTGGGTTGGTCACTAATCACTAGTCATTTGTGTAAACGGCCCATAACCCACGGGAGGTTTAAAAGTATCCCCAATGAACTTGTTTGGCTTAGATGGTAAGAATTAGCGAAGTAGAAAATTAAGCTGTCACCTTTGACTCGGCTGTGTCGTAAGCATCAGAATACTTTCGTTGGGACAACTTTATAAGCTGTTTCGTACAAACCCTTTATTTATACATACATCTTAAAAAATACAAGCACTATGTTTATTTAACGTTATATATTTCAAGAATACTTTTTGCAGGTCGCAACTCGCAAGATATGTAATTGATGCATTTCACGCTGGGCTCCTTCAGATTCCTCCCAATTATTGCATCCCAAGCTCTCTTGGGTAGGCCACTCGACTTTCTACCGCTTCAGCGTTTGTAAAAAGCATTCGACAGTGTTGATCACGGTCTTCTTTTACACAAAATTAAAGGTTATGGGGTACAGGGTCCACTTCTTGAACTAATAAAAAGTTATTTAGGTGGACGTAAACAAACAGTCGTCATAAACGGATGCTCCTCAAAACCTGTTGTTATCACGTCAGGGCTGCCTCAAGGCTCAACGCTTGGCCCTTTGTTGTTCAACCTTTACGTAAATGACATACCATCTTGTTTTAAATCCTCAAAATGTTTACTGTATGCTGATGATTTAAAGGTGTATCGGCCTATTTTGACCAAAAGTGACTGTGATTTGCTTCAAGAAGATCTTGATTCCTTTTCCCACTGGTGTTCTTGTTGGAACCTTAATCTCAACGTAAAAAAGTGCAGTGTAATAACATTCACGAACAAGCGAAAACATGTCATTCTGCATAATTATACAATTGACGGCACAAGCTTAGATCGAGTTAACTCAGTGACTGACCTTGGTGTCACTATCTCCTCTGATTTATCTTTCAGGGGCCTCATTCCTGTACATTTTTTAACTCTCCTTAACTCTCGCTAACCCCATGTTAAAATGACCCCGGGGTTAACTCCTACACAGGCTTCCCTGCATAATTCGGAGGCAAATGTGACCCTGTCTGATAGTAGGGTTAAGAAGAGTTATCTCAACAATACTTTGAAATGCCACCATTTTGTCAATACCCGTGTGTGTAGTTTTACAAATGTCACATTTCAAATCTTTAATTGGGATATCCACCTACATGAATACGTTACTTTATGTGTTTATTGAAGTTAATAAATAATGTTGTGTATTTATAGTACATTATAAAGGTCCTACATATGTAAATATGTAGTTTTATTGAGTATTTTGTGGACGTTTTGAGGTTATTGGAATGTTTTTGTTTGTTATTGTTTTTATTTTGTCTCGTTTTTTCAACAATGTCTTCTTTCGATCAGCGTCTCAATTGCTGACTCCTGATTGGCTATTGACTAACACCGGGGTTAAGTTGACAAATGTACTGGAATCAGGCCCCAGAAGGCATCTGGATAAAGTTACACCTAAAGCCTTCAAACTTCTAGGTCTGTTAAGGCGGAACTGTATGGGCGATTTCAACTTAGCCACATTAAGGATGTTATATCTAGCGCTTGTTCGCCCACAGGTGGAATACGCTAGCGTTATATGGAATCCGCATCACAAAACCAAAATAGACCACATTGAGATTTCAGGCAGCCCTACCACCGAAATGAATATCTATTGCACTGTCAAAACATGAGGTTAATGCCCCTAGAAAAGAGACGAACCTTGTTAGATATGATGTTTCTGCACAAAATCACGCATTGTTCAGTAGACACTCAATTGATAACATATCTAAACTTTTTTCTCCCCCTGAGAACAACTAGAAGACATTCTAAATTTTACGTCCCCAGCAATAGAATTGATCTCTATAAGCATTGTGCCATCAAAATATGAGACGTTAAGCCCCATTAATCAATCAATCAATCAACAGATTACAATCTACATACAACCAGCTAGCAGAGCATTTGAGCACCGACATTTGTTTTGAAAGTTACAATTGTTTTAAAAATAAAATAATCCAGGCGCTGTAGTCTTATGTATTATGTTTTATTGTAACTGTTGTATTATTTTTATTTTTTATTATTGTAATTGTTTGTGTAATTGTTTGTTGTATGTGTAATATTGTATTGTATTATGTTTGCACTAGTGGGATTTTGATATCCTGTTTTCAAATAAAGGCATTATTATTATTATTATTATTATTATTATTATTATTATTATTATTATTATTATTATTATTATTATTATTATTATTATTATTATTATTATTATTATTATTATTGTAAGCCTTTAAACTCCACTCGTGTTTCATTGAACGATACCCGTGTTCCCTGGTCAGGAAGTTGGGATGGATTATGTTGGGTAAGGCTATTTTTCCCAGGTAAGTTTAAGCTTGGTTTGACTAGGTTTTGCTAATTTTGACTTAGGGCGTATCTCGATGCTCTATTTTGACGCTAGTGAACTAGCCTAGTGGACTAATGCAACAATGAGTGACAATTAATTACAACAATCATTCATTGTTGTAGTAGTGCACTAGGCTAGTCGACTATAGCGTAAAAATAAATCATTGAGACACGCCCGTAGTATGTAAGTGATCTATTGTAATGAAGGTTGAGTGTAGGTTCCTGAGATGTATTATCAGCTTACATCCGTAATTCCATACATTAATTTCATATATGTTCTTCTGTATCTCCATATTGCTATCAATAATAACGGTTGGATGGATGATAAGAACTCCACTGGTCTTAATTCCGCCTAGAATAAATACCTCAATCAATACCTCAATCAATACCTCAATCAATCAATCAATCAATCAATCAATCAATCAATCAATCAATCAATCAATCAATCAATCAATCAATCAATCAATCAATCAATCAATCAATCAATCAATCAATCAATCAATCAATCAATCAATCAATCAATCAAACAATCAATCAATCAATCAATCAATCAATCAATCAATCAATCAATCAATCAATCAATCAATCAATCAATCAATCAATCAATCAATCAATCAATCAATCAATCAATCAATCAATTAATTAATTAATCAATTAATCAAACAATCAATATGGAAATGTGATAAAAACCTGGCGTCACTAGGGAATTCCTTGAATATTTTACGTTTTTTTTAGATTACTTTTTGTGTTTGTTTTTAATCTACATTACTTCTTTTCAAAGGTTTTTTTATACGTGCTGTTGATACATCTAAACAATATGTTTATTGAGCTTTATGATTTCTGATCTGTTCATTTGATTGTTGATAAAATGATTGTTGATGATGATGATGATTGTTGTTTGATTGTTGGTGAAATTTTCCATAATAATTGTCTTTGAAAAGGGCTTAATGCATTAAAATACATAAATTATAAAGGAAAATTATTAAGTCATACTATTTACTTTACCACCAAGAACGTGCTTAAGTTATTATTTGTTTTAAATAATCTAGTTGCCTCTCTTTAATGTGATCATATCATTGCTTATTGAGATCAGGTTGATTTTGCATGAATAGACGATTATCATAATTCATCTAGAAGGCCGTAATTACTTCTATCTAAGGGTCCTTGATGGATCAATGCCAACAATGCTCGAATTAATAACAACTAGCGACTTTCTGCTGCTCGCAGCGCTAGCAGTACTCAAGGGTCCAACTCGATCTTTGCACCTCGTTTTCTCAATTCAAACATTCAAGTTGTTAATACTTTTAAATATAAATCATCCATTGTAGTAATGTTTGTTATGTATTTGGTTCTTGTGTTGACTCATGTGGTTTATGTTTGTCTTTGACACTCATTGTTACGAGGTTGCACTCGGGGGCTTCCGGCAGCCATGTCAGTAAGAATTGGTCATAATAAATCAGTGTTCCACCAAATACTTGGTCTTGTGATTTCTGAGTACCCACGTGAAGAACACGACAGTTTTTGGCGACGAGGATGGGTGACCTGGGCTAACAGAGTGGTTGTCCCAGAGAGCCTTAGAAGCCACGTGCTATCCCTTTTGCATGAGCAACATCCGGGAATTGTACGGATGAAGCTTCTGGCTAGAAGCCATATATGGTGGCCAGGGATCGATCAGGGAATCGAACAGATGTTCTTAACGTGCGAAGTGTGTCAGTTATCGAGAGGGGTTATGCAAAAAGTTCCGCTGCATAACTGGCCTACACCGATAAAGCGTTGGCAACGGATCCACTTGGATTTCGCTAAGAAAGACGATTCGATGTTGTTGATCTTAGTCGATAGCTACTCAAAATGGTTGGAAGTATGGCCTATGGCTACCACCAATGCTGAGAAGGTAATCGAAAAGCTACGCTCAGTGATTTCTGTGTTTGGTTTTCCTGAAACTATTGTCACAGACAACGGACCACCGTTCAATTCTGAAGAGCTTAGTGAATTCTGTAGGTCAAATGGAATACAATTGTTGCATAGTCCACCCTACCACCCCGCATCTAATGGGTTAGCTGAACGGAATGTTCAAACGGTAAAACAGGTACTATCTAAATTTAACATACAGTCAGAGAAACTTGATAAGTCCAAAGGTAAATTTACTCTACAGCACAGAGTTGAACAGTTTTTGTTTCATTTCCGGAACACGCCCACAACAGTAACCAAAATGTCACCCGCCGAAGTCATGCTGAAATTCAAACCTCGCACTAAACTTGGGATGTTGAAACCCAACCTGGGTTCTACATTACAGAACAACAGCGATTTGGTTGAGCAGAAGTTCAATACAAAGGTTAAACGCAAAGAGAAAATGTTTCTGGTGGGGGAACAGGTGTTGGTAAGAGTGGTAACTCCGCCACGCCAGGATGTAAAGTGGCAGAGAGGTGAAATCAAACTTCAGTTGAGCCCCGTTACCTATTTGGTTGAGGTCAATGGTAGAATAAAGATGGCTCATGCGGATCAGCTGAAGCATTCTGGGTTGCCAGATATAGAGCTGGGTGTTAACCTTAGAGATAGGACGTCTTCTCCTTGGCAAAGCGAGATTGTCGAAAGGGATTTTGATAAGGGAAATCAGTCACCTGTGAGGTATGACCAACCCAGTCTTCCTATTACAACACAACCCGGGACTTCGTCTGAGGAACCCGTGACTCCCATACCTCGCCCAATACCTTCACCTTTACCGGTCCAAAGCCAAGAGCAAACACCTCTCGTCCGACGCTCAGGGCGGTCGAGGAAAGCTCCCAACAGGCTTATCTTGTAAATGCAGTGTACCTTTATACTTAGTGTGGGTTTCATGTTTTATTGTTGTAATTCCTTGTGTACAAAGTTTATTGTCTGTCAAATGGTTCCTAAAATAGTTTTTCACAAGTGTATGTAAGTTAAAATATTTTGCATCACGGCATTTTGCAGCGAGCTTATAAACTATGTAACAGTAAGCTAACTACATTTACTATGGTGTACTCCATGTCTTTTCATTTTTAGAGGGGAGAAATGTTATGTATTTGGTTCTTGTGTTGACTCATGTGGTTTATGTTTGTCTTTGACACTCATTGTTACGAGGTTGCACTCGGGGTCTTCCGGCAGCCATGTCAGTTTGGAATTGGTCGTAATAAATCAGTGTTTCACCAAATACTTGGTCTTGTGATTTCTGAGTACCCACGTGAAGAAGACGACAATGTTTTACAAGGTTTTTGACAGAGAATACCTTTGTTATACAAAACAAATGTATTGTCGTTTGACAGCTAGACAGTTGACTAACGACAATATTTAACATAGAATGAATTACTAAGTTGGACCTTTAAGGACAGGTGCTGCAACCTACTTCAGCTTTGACCTGAGACGCCCATTAAATTTTGAATTTTGACTGAACGCGGGGACTCTACCCTAGGTGTATACTTCAAGATATCAGTTTCGTACAGGTTTAATAAACATTGAATCACCAGAACTAAGAATTGTATTATAACATTCAAAATATTGTAAGAAATACTGTTAAATTACTAGTTCCATATTTTTTTAATCAAAACAACAACTCTCAAACATGACGCAGTTTTTCTTTATACAAGTGGATAAAATAACGTAACACTGACATATAAAAGTGCTACATACACAGTATGTAAGAAAGGATATTACCCCGAAGATTGTGCCTCAAAATGGAAACAAAATGTAAACAACTATCCTGTTTATATCGCCCCTTATATGTCAGTCATGATCTATTTGTTTTCATCGTAACAACTGCGGTAGTTGTGTTTACTTTCTAATTTCAAGTTCGTTTTTTAACTGAATAGGATACACATTACAATGTAATACAAATATAAAAACAGGGTTTGAGTTAGCTATTCCACTTTGAAGTGCAGAAAAAGATACATCGATTGCATAAGCTAAGTTCATATAATAGAAATAAAATCTCATCTATGGGTTTTACGAATATATTAGAAAAACTGCAGCATTTGTTGACATTTCATATCTGGTGGAATATCGCATATTTTCATTACATTAGGAGCACCTGATTTCCCTAAGCAATAAAAGCAAATCACATTCTAATACGCAATAATCGGCAATATACCCTCTGATTATGCCGCCAGGTTATTTATATTGCAACCCCCGATACACCCGTATGCAAGTTACAGTTAGCTTTGTGTATCAAGCATGGTGGTTATGAACGAGGGAAGAGACGTTTGTGACAAATACCAACCTAAATCTAGTTTTAATTTCGTTCTTTGCAACTGGTATTGATACTGGCCACGCCGTAAAAAGTTATGTGTCCCCTAAAATTCTGAGAAGAGACGCTCGCTCCACACCACTCCACTGCATTAACTGCACCGACTGTGAATGGAATGTGACCCCATCACGTCTGACAACATGCGAGCGATATTACCACTACAATACTTTAGGCAAGAGAACGGGATGCAACTAGATTTAAGTTGGTAGTTGTCACACGCGTCACTTCCCTATTACATAATCCGTGACGACAACACATTGCAAGTTAATTTGACGCGACTATAGCCTAGTGATGCTATCAGCGTTGCTGTAGACAGGTGTTGTCAGTGCACATTCCAAAGCACGGTTACTACGATCCAATGTACAAGAGAACAGCGTGAACCGGGAAAATCCCGCGGGGAAAAAACGTTGAAATAGATCGAGCGACTGTCTTTTACGAGCACATTGCTTGATACATCCAGACGACTTCAGTAGCCCTCAGGATGTTTACCGGAGCTGCAAATAAGGCACTGTCTAGTCCCGGATCTCAAAACACCACCTGGACTAGCGGCTTGAGCAGGATTTAAGGTGACGTCATCGGTCAAAAGGGCGACATGCGGTACGGCAGACTGAACTATAAAGTCGTCGTACAACAACTTCGATAATGCTTTCGTCATCAATCAATGACGTGTTTACGGTCTCAGCCAACCAAAGCAGGTATTTGAATTAGCCACGGCCGCTGGTTGGCTGCCGCTCACCCACCCGTGACGGAAGCATTACCGAAGTTGTCGTACGACGACTATACCCTGACCAGCACAAGTCCCAGGGTTCGTCTGGTCTATAGAGAAACACCCTGCCAATCACTAACCTCAAAGGAGGCGATGTTAATACGTAGATAATCGACGTACATCATCCCATGCATCATCCCCATTATTGAAGAAAACACTCACCTTCCCGGCCGGTACCGACAGCCACAAACCCCACGGACAAATAACTTGACCACTACGGGCTACGAGTGCTACGGCTGTGATGAAAGCATATGTAAGGGCTGGTCACACAGATTTTTAAGACATACGATTTAAGGTTTAACGCGTAGCCGTAAAGTTGGATCATAGGAAACACGTACTGGCGTTCACACAAATTTTTAATTTTAAGACGTTGTTTTCATTGTTGTTTTTAAAACAACGTCTTAAAACATTATGCATTATGTCTTAAAAATCTGTGTGGACCAGCCTTAAGGTAATTTTGGGCCAAGTATACAAAATACGTCGCGATGACTGTAGTGTGCAGCCCCTACCTTCCTACCTTGAAGGTAAGGTCCACTAGATCGCTTGTAGCGCGCGCGCAGCGCTTCGCCATTACTCCGCAAGGAGTAAATCCAGTAGACCCTGCCTTCATGGCAGCTCAACCTGTCTTCATACAAACGTCGGCCATGTCTCAATGGCTCCCGTGCTGGTCTGGAGACGGAGGCTGAGCCTCTTTGTATGTAAGGGAGACGACTGAGACAACGTCTTTGTTAAACTATCACTCTCTTCTGACGTTCGCTTCACTGAGGCTTACGATGTCAATCAAGCTTGTGGCGAACCCTCACACACAGTCCTGTCCAACAAAAGTATGTGTGCTCACTGGGCAATGCATGTGCAACAAAAGTGTGGGTGCTCACTGGGCAATGCATGTGTGCTCACTGGGCAATGCGTGTGCAACATAAGTATGTGTGCTCACTGGGCAATGCGTGTGTAACAGAAGTATGTGTGCTCACTGGGCAATGCGTGTGCAACGTAAGTATGTGTCCACACTGGGCAATGCGTGTGTAACAGAAGTATGTGTGCTCACTGGGCAATGCGTGTGCAACAGAAGTATGTGTGCTCACTGGGCAATGCGTGTGTAACAGAAGTATGTGTGCTCACTGGGCAATGCGTGTGTAACAGAAGTATGTGTGCTCACTGGGCAATGCGTGTGTAACAGAAGTATGTGTGCTCACTGGGCAATGTGTGTGTAACAGAAGTGTGTGTGCTCACTGGGCAATGCATGTGTAACATAAGTATGTGTGCTCACTGGGCAATGCGTGTGCAACGTAAGTGTGTGTCCACACTGGGCAATGCGTGTGTAACAGAAGTATGTGTGCTCACTGGGCAATGCATGTGTAACAGAAGTATGTGTGCTCACTGGGCAATGTGTGTGTAACAGAAGTATGTGTGCTCACTGGGCAATGCGTGTGTAACAGAAGTATGTGTGCTCACTGGGCAATGCATGTGTAACATAAGTATGTGTGCTCACTGGGCAATGTGTGTGTAACAGAAGTATGTGTGCTCACTGGGCAATGCATGTGTAACATAAGTATGTGTGCTCACTGGGCAATGCGTGTGCAACGTAAGTGTGTGTCCACACTGGGCAATGCGTGTGTAACAGAAGTATGTGTGCTCACTGGGCAATGTGTGTGTAACAGAAGTATGTGTGCTCACTGGGCAATGCGTGTGCAACAGAAGTATGTGTCCACACTGGGCAATGCGTGTGTAACAGAAGTATGTGTGCTCACTGGGCAATGTGTGTGTAACAGAAGTATGTGTGCTCACTGGGCAATGCATGTGTAACAGAAGTATGTGTGCTCACTGGGCAATGCGTGTGCAACAGAAGTATGTGTGCTCACTGGGCAATGCGTGTGTAACAGAAGTATCTGTGCTCACTGGGCAATGTATGTGCAACAGAAGTATGTGTGCTCACTGGGCAATGCGTGTGCAACAGAAGTATCTGTGCTCACTGCAACAGAAGTATGTGTGCTCACTGGGCAATGCATGTGTAACAGAAGTATGTGTGCTCACTGGGCAATGCGTGTGTAACAGAAGTATGTGTGCTCACTGGGCAATGTGTGTGTAACAGAAGTGTGTGTGCTCACTGGGCAATGCATGTGTAACATAAGTATGTGTGCTCACTGGGCAATGCGTGTGCAACGTAAGTGTGTGTCCACACTGGGCAATGCGTGTGTAACAGAAGTATGTGTGCTCACTGGGCAATGCATGTGTAACAGAAGTATGTGTGCTCACTGGGCAATGTGTGTGTAACAGAAGTATGTGTGCTCACTGGGCAATGCGTGTGTAACAGAAGTATGTGTGCTCACTGGGCAATGCATGTGTAACATAAGTATGTGTGCTCACTGGGCAATGTGTGTGTAACAGAAGTATGTGTGCTCACTGGGCAATGCATGTGTAACATAAGTATGTGTGCTCACTGGGCAATGCGTGTGCAACAGAAGTATCTGTGCTCACTGGGCAATGCATGTGCAACAGAAGTATGTGTGCTCACTGGGCAATGCGTGTGCAACAGAAGTATCTGTGCTCACTGGGCAATGCGTGTGCAACAGAAGTATCTGTGCTCACTGGGCAATGCATGTGCAACAGAAGTATGTGTGCTCACTGGGCAATGCGTGTGCAACAGAAGTATCTGTGCTCACTGGGCAATGCGTGTGCAACAGAAGTATCTGTGCTCACTGGGCAATGCATGTGCAACAGAAGTATGTGTGCTCACTGGGCAATGCATGTGTGGTCACTGGGCAATGCGTGTGCAACATAAGTATGTGTGCTCACTGGGCAATGCGTGTGTAACAGAAGTATGTGTGCTCACTGGGCAATGCGTGTGTAACAGAAGTATGTGTGCTCACTGGGCAATGCGTGTGCAACAGAAGTATGTGTGCTCACTGGGCAATGCGTGTGTAACAGAAGTATGTGTGCTCACTGGGCAATGCATGTGCAACAGAAGTATGTGTGCTCACTGGGCAATGCATGTGTGCTCACTGGGCAATGCGTGTGTAACAGAAGTATGTGTGCTCACTGGGCAATGCGTGTGTAACAGAAGTATGTGTGCTCACTGGGCAATGCGTGTGTAACAGAAGTATGTGTGCTCACTGGGCAATGCATGTGCAACAGAAGTATGTGTGCTCACTGGGCAATGCATGTGTGCTCACTGGGCAATGCGTGTGTAACAGAAGTATGTGTGCTCACTGGGCAATGCGTGTGTAACAGAAGTATGTGTGCTCACTGGGCAATGCATGTGCAACAGAAGTATGTGTGCTCACTGGGCAATGCATGTGTGCTCACTGGGCAATGCGTGTGTAACAGAAGTGTGTGTGCTCACTGGGCAATGCGTGTGTAACAGAAGTATGTGTGCTCACTGGGCAATGCATGTGCAACAGAAGTATGTGTGCTCACTGGGCAATGCATGTGCAACAGAAGTATGTGTGCTCACTGGGCAATGCATGTGTGCTCACTGGGCAATGCGTGTGTAACAGAAGTGTGTGTGCTCACTGGGCAATGCGTGTGTAACAGAAGTGTGTGTGCTCACTGGGCAATGCGTGTGTAACAGAAGTATGTGTGCTCACTGGGCAATGCATGTGCAACAGAAGTATGTGTGCTCACTGGGCAATGGGTGTGTAACAGAAGTATGTGTGCTCACTGGGCAATGCGTGTGCAACAGAAGTGTGTGTGCTCACTGGGCAATGCGTGTGCAACAGAAGTATGTGTGCTCACTGGGCAATGCGTGTGTAACAGAAGTATGTGTGCTCACTGGGCAATGTGTGTGTAACAGAAGTATGTGTGCTCACTGGGCAATGCGTGTGCAACAGAAGTATGTGTGCTCACTGGGCAATGCATGTGCAACAGAAGTATGTGTGCTCACTGGGCAATGCGTGTGTAACAGAAGTATGTGTGCTCACTGGGCAATGTGTGTGTAACAGAAGTATGTGTGCTCACTGGGCAATGTGTGTGTAACAGAAGTATGTGTGCTCACTGGGCAATGCGTGTGCAACAGAAGTATGTGTGGTCACTGGGCAATGCGTGTGCAACAGAAGTATGTGTGCTCACTGGGCAATGCATGTGTAACAGAAGTATGTGTGCTCACTGGGCAATGCGTGTGTAACAGAAGAATGTGTGCTCACTGGGCAATGCATGTGTAACAGAAGTATGTGTGCTCACTGGGCAATGCGTGTGTAACAGAAGTGTGTGTGCTCACTGGGCAATGCGTGTGTAACAGAAGTATGTGTGCTCACTGGGCAATGCATGTGCAACAGAAGTATGTGTGCTCACTGGGCAATGCATGTGTAACAGAAGTATGTGTGCTCACTGGGCAATGCGTGTGTAACAGAAGTATGTGTGCTCACTGGGCAATGCGTGTGTAACAGAAGTATGTGTGCTCACTGGGCAATGCATGTGTAACAGAAGTGTGTGTGCTCACTGGGCAATGCGTGTGCAACAGAAGTATGTGTGCTCACTGGGCAATGCGTGTGTAACAGAAGTATGTGTGCTCACTGGGCAATGCGTGTGCAACAGAAGTATGTGTGCTCACTGGGCAATGCGTGTGTAACAGAAGTATGTGTGCTCACTGGGCAATGCGTGTGTAACAGAAGTATGTGTGCTCACTGGGCAATGCGTGTGTAACAGAAGTATGTGTGCTCACTGGGCAATGCATGTGTAACAGAAGTATGTGTGCTCACTGGGCAATTCGTGTGTAACAGAAGTATGTGTGCTCACTGGGCAATGCGTGTGTAACATAAGTATGTGTGCTCACTGGGCAATGCGTGTGTAACATAAGTATGTGTGCTCACTGGGCAATGTATCATCCGGTACAATTGTCTTGTTAAAGTTGCTCCACTGAAGTATTCTCAATTTCTCGTGCCTACGAAGTAGCCGAGTCCAATAGTACAGACTTCATGTTCTACTTCTGTAGTTCATACTATTGTAGGTCGACCTTATCTGCTGGTTTCCTGGATAGCAGACGTGACCAATGTGGCTTGCTGATGCTCTACATATTTGGTGTTAAACGAAGTAATCGACTACTAGGTCATGTGATATCTGAGGCGAAAATGCGCCAATATCAACCAGACCGAATAACCTTGAAGCTTTCGTGGGATGTCAGGCAGCTGGACAATTGACATTGGCGTAGTTTATCGCTGGGTCAGTTTACTGGGGGACAGATTACAGGGTCCCGACTTTAGGAATGGGTCAAGTTAGAGAGGGCAAAAGTTTGAAGGAGTTAATTAAGAGGAAATGAGACAACGTCCATACATTGTAACATCTTATGACTGGCAGAGTTACCGTGGGACTAAATGTACTTAGAGTACATACGTGGAATCAAGGCTGGTGCAAGCGAATGTGTAAAAGAACGCTAGATACTTGTTAATTTGTTATTCTTAGGATAACTTGTTTTCACCATGGCAACCATCAACCAGAAGTTTTACAATGTTGCTCATCTCCGATACTTTACCTTCTCGGTATAACTATTTGTTCTTAGGATCACCTGTTTTCACTTTTCACCATGGCAACCATACCGAGGATAACTGTATCTAGCTAGAACCTGTCCTGGGATAGCAATACCAAGTCTTACTCCGCAGTCCGCCATATCGAACATTCAATGTTCAACAAGTGTTTCTTAAGAAGTTTTCCGAACCAGCAGACAAGTTTTATACCTCATATATGAGATCAAGTTAGAAGGCGAGGTGCAATATTGAATTTCTTCGTGACTCAATTGAAATCTTGACGAACGAGAAGAGAAGACGAACTTATAAACTGGGTAGGCTAAGGTTGGCTTCTTCGGGGAGATTGGCGGTTTATTAGTAGGTTGGTGGTTTACGTATGACCTTTAAGGAGTTGGGTTGCTGATACCCCTCGAAAACTTAGCGAAGTTTAAACCAGCGTACTTATAATTTTGCGTTCTTATGACGACACTACACGGCTCACTTATTAAATTCAAGAGCAAAAGCGAATCAAAAAGAGAAATAACAACATAGTTTCTTTAACTGATGCTTTTTTGTCCTTGAATTCAGTAAGTTTGACTTAAGTATTGAACTGTGTTATGTGGGTATTAGCCCGTTCAGAAACTATTTTGTTTGTGGAAAATCAACTTTTCAGTGTCAATAGTATTGTTTGTAATCTCGAAATGTGCTTGACAATGTTCACAAAGCAATGTGTGGCTAATTTTGGAATTGTACAAGGTGCAAGAATTTCTAATTAAATTACATGCATCTCGGGAGATTTGTAAGGTTTTTTATTATTTGATTAGTATTAATATACAGTCCAAACGCGCTGGCATAAAATTCAGTAGGTTCTACATACATCCACCTCAAAGTTGTAAAAAGGAATTGACGTTTTATGTTTAACATTTACAAAAAAGTTATAGAATTAAAATATACTGATTTATTATTGGTATATTGACCTTCATTTTAGCACCTTCTATGGCACAAAGGGCGCCCTTGGACACTAAATGGGCTGATTTTGGACACTGGGTGGGCTGATTTTGGACACTGGGTGGGTTGACTTTGGACGCTAGGTGGGTTGGGTTGACCTTGGCCGCTAAGTGGGTTGACCTTGAACACTAGGTGGGTTGACCTTGGACACTGGGTGGCTGGACATTGAACGCTAGGTGAGTTACCGTTCAGACGTTACCCTCCGAAAGATGACATTGATCGCTAAACGGACATCTCCGTGTTGGTTGCAAATGTTATTTGCAGACATGAAATCCCTCTAGGTCGGCACACTACCGGGGGTTTCTAAAGGCAGTACACACTTATGGTCAATAATAATAAACTTCTTCAGTGCGGTTGATGTTGTTCCGCTTGTAAATTGCGATGCATTATTGTTGGTGGTCCGAATAGAGCGACTTTAGCTAAATTACCAAAAATAATTAAGCGAGCGAAGCGAGCGTTTCCACTTGACTCTTATGGCACTTCGTTCTGTTTTTTTGTTTGTTTTTTTTTTGTTTTTTTTTTTTTTTATGTCCGTCGATAGCGGTCGAACGGAAAGTCAGATCAACTTGAAATTTGGACCATCCACAAGCCTCGATATGGATTGAAGGTGTATAGTTTTGAGGCAAAATCGTTCGAAAAGTTACAAAGTTACACCATAGTTACTGCAAAATATTTTTCTGAAACAAAATGGCGGCAAAATGTGAGATAGCCAGATTTTTCTACAGATTTTTCCGGTCACGAATATGTTAATGTAATGGCGATTTGATAAATATTGGCAAAGTTACACAAAAGTTACTCGAAAATATATTTTTGAAACACAGTTACGGCAAAATGTGAGGTGGCTATATGATAGTAAATGTTTGTCCGGTTACGAATATACTAATTTAAACGCAATCCGATACGTATAAGAGGCAGAAATTACATTTCTATTGCTGTCAATAACTGTTAGTAACGGTGGCGGACCGCGGCGAAAACATGACAGCGAAAATTCTTAGCAACGCATATTGCACTGCATCCAACAATGTCGGGAAGTATAATAGCTATGGAAATTAGAAACATTTTTGCAATGCGCATTCTTGAATTGTTGTTAATTGTTGTTTGTATTAGCATTGAAATCTTTTCGCCAGAAAGTTCGTAGATATTGACGCGCTCGCTTATCAACGCGTCAAACAGAGCGTTTTCCTAGTATTTAAATAATAACAAATAATAAATACTTACATAGTCCAGACGGAAACCGCCTGTGTACGTATGGTAGATCTCCAACTTCTTATGAAAAAGGTGGTACATACGTACCAACCACTGTTCGTATAAACCATGTCCATTTGAGAATAAAATTTATCTGAAATCTGAATCTGAATCCGAAATAACAGCACCCTAAAGTGGAGACACCTCGGACAACGAAGCAGTCGATTCACCACGTCAAGCTTATATTTACCTGGTTTGTAAACCCCTCGTTAGGGGGGAAGTCGGGCCGACTCGTTCGCGCTACATTCCATTCACTGATTTCCTAGAATTTCATAATTGTCTACACAAACAACTGTAAAAGCTAAATTCCAAATATAAATTAATGTTTTATTTGAATTAACGTTTCGGAAACTTATTCCATAATATAGATCAGAACACCACGAGCTTGAAACTTTTTTCTTTTTTCTTTTAGCGTTATTATTAGATGAATGCGAATCAAACGATTTGCATACTGATACTGCATACATGAATAACTATAACATAATATGTTTCTTCAAAATCCTACTAAAAAGACGATTAAAAGATGTCAATATGCATAAATGTATTTAGAAAACGATTGTGATAATTGAAAATCACGTAAACCCAGAAGCAAAAATAACAAAACTAGCACGGGGTATTTAACAGAATACAACAGTCCGCAATCGGATTTAACGATCTTCTAGCTTTGAATATTGACATGAATGCGATGCATTCCTAAGGGTTGTACAAAATATGGTCATCGCTCAGAACCGGTTTTCGCCGGAAATTCTGCTTCGTTGTCCGAGAGGTCTCCACTTTATGGAAAGCGTCAGCCTTCTGATTAGCGAAATGTTCCAAACTCGGGTTGTGATCTTCAAACAATCCTCGTGGAGTCTTATATACCGCATTTCTTCTGGCATTCAGTCACAAGACCAGCCAGTTATCTCACAGCGTTCGCAAGCCAAGACAGATGACAGCTATGAGCAACACTGGGGGCTCACCGGAAAGTGCCCTGTAGCAGCGTATAGGGAGTATTCACGTGACGTCACAACGGCAGCTGACGGCGATGAGTGCTCTGTAGCAGCGTATAGGGAGTATTCACGTGACGTCACAACGGCAGCTGACGGCGATGAGTGCTCTGTAGCAGCGTATAGGGAGTATTCACGTGACGTCACAACGGCAGCTGACAGCGATGAGTGCCCTGTAGCAGCGTATAGGGAGTATTCACGTGACGTCACAACGGCAGCTGACGGCGATGAGTGCTCTGTAGCAGCGTATAGGGAGTATTCACGTGACGTCACAACGGCAGCTGACGGCGATGAGTGCTCTGTAGCAGCGTATAGGGAGTATTCACGTGACGTCACAACGGCAGCTGACGGCGATGAAAGCTCTGTAGCAGCGTATAGGGAGTATTCACGTGACGTCACAACGGCAGCTGACGGCGATGAGTGCTCTGCAGCAGCGTATAGGGAGTATTCACGTGACGTCACAACGGCAGCTGACGGCGATGAGTGCTCTGTAGCAGCGTATAGGGAGTATTCACGTGACGTCACAACGGCAGCTGACGGCGATGAGTGCTCTGTAGCAGCGTATAGGGAGTATTCACGTGACGTCACAACGGCAGCTGACGGCGATGAGTGCTCTGAAGCAGCGTATAGGGAGTATTCACGTGACGTCACAACGGCAGCTGACGGCGATGAGTGCTCTGCAGCAGCGTATAGGGAGTATTTACGTGACGTCACAACGGCAGCTGACGGCGATGAGTGCTCTGTAGCAGCGTATAGGGAGTATTCACGTGACGTCACAACGGCAGCTGACGGCGATGAGTGCTCTGTAGCAGCGTATAGGGAGTATTCACGTGACGTCACAACGGCAGCTGACGGCGATGAGTGCTCTGTAGCAGCGTATAGGGAGTATTCACGTGACGTCACAACGGCAGCTGACGGCGATGAGTGCTCTGTAGCAGCGTATAGGGAGTATTCACGTGACGTCACAACGGCAGCTGACGGCGATGAGTGCTCTGAAGCAGCGTATAGGGAGCATTCACGTGACGTCACAACGGCAGCTGACGGCGATGAGTGCTCTGCAGCAGCGTATAGGAGTATTCACGTGACGTCACAACGGCAGCTGACGGCGATGAGTGCTCTGCAGCAGCGTATAGGGAGTATTCACGTGACGTCACAACGGCAGCTGACGGCGATGAGCGCTCTGTAGCAGCGTATAGGGAGTATTCACGTGACGTCACAACGGCAGCTGACGGCGATGAGTGCTCTGTAGCAGCGTATAGGGAGTATTCACGTGACGTCACAACGGCAGCTGACGGCGATGAGTGCTCTGAAGCAGCGTATAGGGAGTATTCACGTGACGTCACAACGGCAGCTGACGGCGATGAGTGCTCTGTAGCAGCGTATAGGGAGTATTCACGTGACGTCACAACGGCAGCTGACGGCGATGAGTGCCCTGTAGCAGCGTATAGGGAGTATTCACGTGACGTCTCAACGGCAGCTGACGGCGATGAGTGCTCTGCAGCAGCGTATAGGGAGTATTCACGTGACGTCACAACGGCAGCTGACGGCGATGAGTGCTCTGAAGCAGCGTATAGGGAGTATTCACGTGACGTCACAACGGCAGCTGACGGCGATGAGTGCTCTGTAGCAGCGTATAGGGAGTATTCACGTGACGTCACAACGGCAGCTGACGGCGATGAGTGCTCTGTAGCAGCGTATAGGGAGTATTCACGTGACGTCACAACGGCAGCTGACGGCGATGAGTGCTCTGAAGCAGCGTATAGGGAGCATTCACGTGACGTCACAACGGCAGCTGACGGCGATGAGTGCTCTGCAGCAGCGTATAGGAGTATTCACGTGACGTCACAACGGCAGCTGACGGCGATGAGTGCTCTGCAGCAGCGTATAGGGAGTATTCACGTGACGTCACAACGGCAGCTGACGGCGATGAGCGCTCTGTAGCAGCGTATAGGGAGTATTCACGTGACGTCACAACGGCAGCTGACGGCGATGAGTGCTCTGTAGCAGCGTATAGGGAGTATTCACGTGACGTCACAACGGCAGCTGACGGCGATGAGTGCTCTGAAGCAGCGTATAGGGAGTATTCACGTGACGTCACAACGGCAGCTGACGGCGATGAGTGCTCTGTAGCAGCGTATAGGGAGTATTCACGTGACGTCACAACGGCAGCTGACGGCGATGAGTGCCCTGTAGCAGCGTATAGGGAGTATTCACGTGACGTCTCAACGGCAGCTGACGGCGATGAGTGCTCTGCAGCAGCGTATAGGGAGTATTCACGTGACGTCACAACGGCAGCTGACGGCGATGAGTGCTCTGAAGCAGCGTATAGGGAGTATTCACGTGACGTCACAACGGCAGCTGACGGCGATGAGTGCTCTGTAGCAGCGTATAGGGAGTATTCACGTGACGTCACAACGGCAGCTGACGGCGATGAGTGCCCTGTAGCAGCGTATAGGGAGTATTCACGTGACGTCACAACGGCAGCTGACGGCGATGAGTGCTCTGTAGCAGCGTATAGGGAGTATTCACGTGACGTCACAACGGCAGCTGACGGCGATGAGTGCCCTGTAGCAGCGTATAGGGAGTATTCACGTGACGTCACAACGGCAGCTGACGGCGATGAGTGCCCTGTAGCAGCGTATAGGGAGTATTCACGTGACGTCACAACGGCAGCTGACGGCGATGAGTGCTCTGTAGCAGCGTATAGGGAGTATTCACGTGACGTCACAACGGCAGCTGACAGCGATGAGTGCTCTGTAGCAGCGTATAGGGAGTATTCACGTGACGTCACAACGGCAGCTGACGGCGATGAGTGCTCTGTAGCAGCGTATAGGGAGTATTCACGTGACGTCACAACGGCAGCTGACGGCGATGAGTGCTCTGTAGCAGCGTATAGGGAGTATTCACGTGACGTCACAACGGCAGCTGACGGCGATGAGTGCTCTGTAGCAGCGTATAGGGAGTATTCACGTGACGTCACAACGGCAGCTGACGGCGATGAGTGCCCTGTAGCAGCGTATAGGGAGTATTCACGTGACGTCACAACGGCAGCTGACGGCGATGAGTGCTCTGTAGCAGCGTATAGGGAGTATTCACGTGACGTCACAACGGCAGCTGACGGCGATGAGTGCCCTGTAGCAGCGTATAGGGAGTATTCACGTGACGTCACAACGGCAGCTGACGGCGATGAGTGCTCTGTAGCAGCGTATAGGGAGTATTCACGTGACTTCACAACGGCAGCTGACGGCGATGAGTGCTCTGTAGCAGCGTATAGGGAGTATTCACGTGGCGTCACAACGGCAGCTGACGGCGATGAGTGCTCTGTAGCAGCGTATAGGGAGTATTCACGTGACGTCACAACGGCAGCTGACGGCGATGAGTGCTCTGAAGCAGCGTATAGGGAGTATTCACGTGACTTCACAACGGCAGCTGACGGCGATGAGTGCTCTGTAGCAGCGTATAGGGAGTATTCACGTGACGTCACAACGGCAGCTGACAGCGATGAGTGCTCTGTAGCAGCGTATAGGGAGTATTCACGTGACGTCACAACGGCAGCTGACGGCGATGAGTGCCCTGTAGCAGCGTATAGGGAGTATTCACGTGACGTCACAACGGCAGCTGACGGCGATGAGTGCTCTGTAGCAGCGTATAGGGAGTATTCACGTGACGTCACAACGGCAGCTGACGGCGATGAGTGCTCTGTAGCAGCGTATAGGGAGTATTAACGTGACGTCACAACGGCAGCTGACGGCGATGAGTGCTCTGTAGCAGCGTATAGGGAGTATTCACGTGACGTCACAACGGCAGCTGACGGCGATGAGTGCTCTGTAGCAGCGTATAGGGAGTATTCACGTGACGTCACAACGGCAGCTGACGGCGATGAGTGCTCTGTAGCAGCGTATAGGGAGTATTCACGTGACGTCACAACGGCAGCTGACGGCGATGAGTGCTCTGTAGCAGCGTATAGGGAGTATTCACGTGACTTCACAACGGCAGCTGACGGCGATGAGTGCTCTGAAGCAGCGTATAGGGAGTATTCACGTGACTTCACAACGGCAGCTGACGGCGATGAGTGCTCTGAAGCAGCGTATAGGGAGTATTCACGTGACGTCTCAACGGCAGCTGACGGCGATGAGTGCTCTGTAGCAGCGTATAGGGAGTATTCACGTGACGTCACAACGGCAGCTGACGGCGATGAGTGCTCTGTAGCAGCGTATAGGGAGTATTCACGTGACGTCACAACATCTTTGGGAGTGTATATTGAAATTTAAGCTGTCAATCGGAGGTAAATGTGTACGATGAAAGTTTTATGAAGTAGTTACAGTAGTGTACGTCAGAAACTACTTTAACATCCCCAAATCGGTTAAAAAGTGTTGACAATCCAAAAAATGTCCTGCGGAGACAATAAGGGGGATCTCGTCCCCCACTCCTTTCGAACCCAGATGGAAACTGTTATTTCCCTTAGCCCCCCCCCCCCCCCGCCCCCCCCCCTTGAAAAATATCCTCGCGGTGCCCGTGTGAACATTTCTCTCGTCCAGCCCAGTCATCCACATGATAACTGTATTCACAAACGTGAGTTAAAAGTGCGATAAAACACTCGAGCCAATCCGTGTGTGTTTGTATCATATTAATGAAAGTGTGGATATAGAGAGACTTGTAATTAGTATATTCGCTTTGCTCTGTGGACTGACTCAAAGTGCATAAAAGCTTTGGTATTATCACGTTTATAACAGTTTCAGTGCTGACTACAGTTCCTGTTTCAGAGAAAAAAGTGAATGTATTCGTATATATATATATATATATAATGGAAAAAAACTGAGTCGAGACTTTTATTTCATTTAGTTTTTCGTTATTTTAATCCGGGTAATGGTTTCGAACGGCTCTCCATACTTTCCTTTGTGTCCAGTCTGTTCATTTCTGAGTATATTCGTGATGTAGTCATATATTGTATAACACTTAGTTATTGAAGTGGTCATTCTGACGCATCGCAATATATAATAAGTATTAAAGCTAACAGCTACTCAATAATAATCACAAAAACATAACAATATCAAAGTTATTCAGTGTTGTTATAAGTAGCGCGCTACTTGTTGCATGTTACTTTTTGGTAGCGAGACTGGTAGCGCGATACATTTGAAAATGAGGTAAATTAGCGAGTAGCATGCTACTATATACGAGTATTTGTAGCGAAAAATCACCGCTACTCTATTTTTGCAATAAAAAATACACATTTGCTTCACCCGCCACAATTCCCACCATCACAGGTTCGGAATGACGACTGTCATTACCCTTCTTGCTCTATAGTCCCAAGGCCGCCTCTCCAGTGCTGAGTTTGCCGTTTCACCCATGAGCTAGCTGTGATATGAGTATGACTCACTTCCAGACCGTACCGTCGTTTCAATAAATAGTATGTACGTACTCTTGGTTCTTTATAAAAAATTAAAGTAGCTGTAAAGTAGCGTAACTACTTTTTTTGAGTAGCTCTACAAGTAGCGAGTTACTTACAAATTACAGTAGCTGAAAAGTAGCTAAGTACTTTCAAAGATCAAGGTAGCTGTAACAGTGCTATTGGACAAATGTATTCCTATTTTGTACATTGTCCGGATAAAACTTACGTCTGTTATGTTTTATGTGATTAATATTCAATTATGAGGTATTTGATGACACGGAGAATACACACATGCAACACTATAAATGTTATATTGTACCGAGTTTCGGGCACTGTGCTGCGTACGATTTATTAAAATAAGATGACTTGTTCCGAAAACACTTACAGATGCTTCCGTCATAGACAATAGTGAAGTGGCCAACCAACGAGCCCCAATTACAAATACTGGTCGTTGATTGGTCGGGAGTCGCTCGGCTATGACGAACACACCGAACACGTTGGTTTAATCACATAGCAATGCTGTCCAAGGTGGCTGGGTAATATTATAATATAATATCTTCAGTAATGCTTTCGTCATCAATCAATGACGTGTTTACGGTCTTGGCCAACCCGAGCAGGTATCTGAATTAGCCACGGTCGCTGGTTGGCTGCCGCTCACCCACCCATGACGGAAACATTACCGAAGATGTTGGACGACGAGTATACCCTTCGCTCTTCAATCGTGTGTGGTCTAGTCGTCGTACAACAACTTCGGTAATGCTTTCGTCATCAATCAATGACGTGTTTACGGTCCCGGCCAACCCGAGCAGGTATTTGAATTAGCCACGGTCGCTTGTTGGCTGCCGCTCACCCACCCAAAACGGTAGCATTACCGAAGATGTTGTACGACGACTACAGTGCCCCATTAACAGTGTAATAGAATTACTACTGGCTGCGAAAATCTCAATTCGTAGAACAAAATCGTTTTGTTATTTTAATATTATTTTTTATTTGTTTAATTGGGCTTTATCGTCGATTGCCATTTGCAAAAAAAAAAATGTACCAAGAACTACAGAACATGTTATAGTGGGCTTACAGCTAGGCGTTGGGAGCGAAGCGAGGGCGCGAGCTCCAATCAGCGGCCGAGTTTCACACGAGCTCGGCTGATGATTGGAGCTCGCGCCCTCGCTGTTATCCCTCCGTTACTTGGACTTCGGATTTCTGTTATTTCAAATCAGAATAAACTTAGACTGACGATTGTACCTTTTTGGAAACTTCGTTGTGGTTACACGCTTGTTTATACAAAGTTTGAGTTATTTTTTAACCTCAGATATAGTATAATATATAAGAAAACATTTTGAGTCGGTATTTTCTGAGCAAACTTGATGTAAGAAGAGTAAATACACCTTATAGAATGTTTTTGAAAAGAAAAACGAATTGTGGCCAAAATACACATTTAAGTGCGCCGTTAAGGGGCAGGGGGCGGGGGATTCTACTTGGATGTAAATATACATTTGCATTTTAGACCTACCTGCTTGAGTTTAATAAGAATTTTGTAGCAAACTCAACTCTTCCATTGGTACAAATATAAAAATTATGAATTTAATAACTTATTTTGAAATAATTTAGTGTTAGAATAGCGCATAGGTTGGTTGTTCGTATACAGCCATCAAACTTGCACGTTTTATGAGACTCCGGTAAAAAGTTTTCATCTTTGTAATTTTAAGTCCAAGTTAAAGAAAAGAAAACCTATCACAACCTAATTCATAAACATTTTTGACTTGTGGTGAAATCAAAAGAAGAGATTGTGCATCCAGTGAAACGAAGCAGTGACGGACGGTCAGCCTATAAATATTTATCTCCTCGGCAAAGTTTATTTCTTTCTCTTTTTATTGCCTTTGACTTTTCATGCGTTCAAGATAGTTGGATCGCCTTCCTACCTACGAGATTGTCTACAGAACATAACTTTTTACTTCCAGACTAAGGAGGATCTTCGATATTGGAAAATGAAAAAGAACTAAAGAAACTGAAAATATAGAGAATACAAATACGTTTGAACTAAGTTGATATAAACAACTTGTTCCTTTGAGAGTTGCTGAATCGAAATAAAACAAAAGATTTATTTACATATTGAGTAATGTATTTGCCAATAAATATCGGAATCTCAAAGGAAATGAATCAAGATTATATCCTGTATTTTAACGTAGTTTGATTTCAACTCTGCTGCTTTGAAGTAACTTCATTTTAATTCAATGGGTTTTTATTTTTTCATTGTATGAAAACTAGATCAATTTTCCCTTGAAACTAGCACAGAGCTTCATAACATCTCCCTCGCAACAAAACCCTGTACATACAGATAAATATCTTTTTCAGACATCTGTGAGAAAATGAATATTTTATCTCCATTCAAGTCCGTTTACAACGGATTAGACGAGCTTGGCAAATATTAAAAGCTCTGTCACAAACACGAGTCTGATGAGGCTGCGGTAAACGAGCAACATAATATTAAAGTCGTCGTACAACAACTTCGGTAATGCTTCCGTCACGGGTGGGTGAGCGGCAGCCTACCAGCGACCGTGGCTAATAAAATACCTGCTCGGGTTGGCCGAGACCGTAAACACGTCATTGATTGCTGACGAAAGAATTACCGAAATTGAAGTACAATAACTTTTTTCCGCCCAGCCTTGAGAAACACAGTGGATGAATGAAGTCGAACCCTATTGTTCACGCTTGAAGCGGCCATAAAACGAAGGTTTACAGAAATCAATAACCCTGTTTACATGGCGGACTGAGTCCGGTACTGAGTACGGTCCAGGGCCATGTAAACACCTAAATAATGGGACCGAACCGACTGGGTCCGGTACTGAGTACGGTCCAGGGCCATGTAAACACCTAAATAATGGGACCGAACCGACTGGGTCCGGTACTGAGTACGGTCCAGGGCCATGTAAACACCTAAATAATGGGACCGAACCGACTGGGTCCGGTCCGCCAAAAAAGCTAGACCGTACTGAAAGACCGACTCAGTCCTATCATGTAAACGGGTAGAACGTACTGACTGAAGAACTGGAACTTTGAACGAACGCTGTTTGTAGGTGAATAAATGATTGTAGTTGCCATCAACAAAAATCAAGTAAAATATTTACAACAGCTTGTAACCTTTTGTTCACCGGGATGCATCTTTAAATTAATTTTTTATGGCGGAAGAAAAAAGTAGGATTATGTACGACCAAAACGAACAAGCGTGGCGCGAGACCGAAATCAAGTTTGGGTACACCTTCATATAAACGCAAGCGGCCATGACAGTTCTCAGTCTGGAACTCAGTACGGTCCGCCATGTAAACATAGCTATTAAAACATTGGCCCACGGAAGTCGGAAAACACCTTCATCATTCTTTTAAAGGCCGCTTCTAGCGTGAACAATAGGGTCCGAATTCATTCATCCACTGTGTTTCTCAAGGCTGGGTGGAGTATAGACTCCCTTGCCCGCCATGATTCAGGCGTTGAGTGAGAATCTCACTCAACGATTCAGGTCTAGTCGATTATAGTTACAGAACAACCTTATTTGCCGTAACCTGATTCTGTTCACGTACACTTATAGTAAGTGTGCGTGTGCGTGTGCGTGCACGTCGTTAATTCTCTCTATACTTGCCAATGATTGAGTTTCGAGGTTGTGACGCCCCCACAACCTAATTAGGGTAATTATCTCTGCTAATGAACATTTGGAATTCAATCATGCTGGAATTGTGTCTAACGAAATGAAGTTTCACTGTGACTGTGTAATCAGTGTGGCGCTCGACACAACTGAAGCTGTAGCCCGAGAATATTTTACAATGCAGCAGGTCGGAGTTTCGATTCTTTGGTAGTCCTTTAGTTCAAATAAGATACCTGTCATCTTTTATTACATAATCCGTGACGACAACACCTTGTTTCTTTCCCCGACGACCCAATACCAATGTTTCGGTTCGGTGAAGAAATTCCTCACAATATCCCCTTTAAGAATATGTATAACGTCCTGACGAGACGTGAAATAACATTCACCGAAGTCAGGAATAAAAAAGCACTTCACACTTCAAATGTAGGGAAGAGAGATTTCGTTTTAATTTTGCGTCGCATCAAGGCTGGTCCACACAGATTTAGAAGACATAATGCATAAGGTTTTAATACGCGTTGTTTTAAAAACAACAATGAAAACAACGTCTTAAAACTAAAACTTTGTGTGAACGCCAGTACGTGTTTCCTATGATCCAACTTTACGACCACGTGTTAAACCTTAAATCGTATGTCTTAAAAATCTGTGTGGACCAGCCTTTACTTTTCGCGCGCGGAGAATTCTGCGGCTAAATGTTAATTAATGCAGCACGCTAGGGAGTGTTGGAAGACGTCCGCCGGCAGAATGCGCTGCGTTCACTCGCCGGCATGTATACAACAAGGGTAGTAAAGACATCTTCTTTATCAACTTCTCTTCGGGTTAGTTCGTGAGTATCTGGTTCTGTGAACCGAGCTATTGTTCTAGATTTAATGTGAAAACCGTTTGTTTTGTTACTGTATTGTGTTGCATCATGAAAATTTAAATACTTACTTGGAGGTTATTGAAATAAGTTTGCCATATATAACTGTCTTTACTAAACGCCTCAACTTTAGCGCTTAATTTTTTTAAATGTGAAATTTGTTAATTTACAAATGTTCATTTTATTAAAATCACTGACTTAGATGTTTCATATTTAAAATATAGTTCTTTGATTGGTTGTCGGTCACTCGTCGATGGTGTTCGGAGCCTACAGGGTTGGTTTAGTCGCTTTAAATGAAAGTCCCCCACTAAAATCAGTATTGTTACTGAGTGGGTAGACTCTATAAATACGAATTTATTTTATTTATTCAAGGCCTGGGCTATAGCAACTATCTTCACATGCAGATTGTATGGGTGCAGTAATCGCGAGTTCCTTTAATAGGCAGATGGAATCGTTCATTTGTTGGTTCACACAACCGGAAACTTACGACATAACCTGAAGAGTTGGTGATAAAGACGATGTCTTCACTACCCTGGATTAATATTATATATTGGGGGGGGGGGGGGGGGGGCTAGTTCACAGCGTCCAAGTCTGGCTTATGTTGCCACCTTGGAAAACCATCTACCTGTCCGTGTTGTTGAATGTTGATTTTATCAGCTTGGCGTGTCTGCCCAACGGTTCTGAAGATCTAATGGCAACTTGTGTAATCATTTGACAAGTTAGCTGGACGTTGAATCAATGTTATCTCTAGCGTTCATACAGACGAGTTCATGTAAATTTTTATACATTTGTGTTTTAGTAAAGTTGTCGATGGCCAAGTTAAGAGGTGTGGGCGAAAGTTTCGTTTTGAAAACATCTCTACAAAGAAAGAAATAATATCTGAAAGTTGTTCTTTGGCAAACTTCAGCACAATATAACCTTATTGCTGGAGAGAAAGGTACAAAGTGTAGTAGTTTGACAAGCATTGCTGTATAGTCCTAATGTGTTAATGCTCAAATAATGTGTCAACAGTAACAAAAGTTAGTTGTCGTAAATCTTTAACTAACCCGGTAGACAATGCGTCATAATTTACTTCAAAGACATGTCCATGGTTAGAAAATACTTTAAATTTAACTCTTGAAAATGCGGGATTTTTAATAACACGCTCCGTTTTTAGTCTGTCTTTGGTAAGAGTAAACTTTGATTAACGTGCTGAAGTTATTTGGTTCACATACAACTGTGTTTAAATACATATTCATGATTAAACCGTCGATAAAAAGAATAATTGTATATGGCAAATGCCATTGTGCACACAAATCAATTTACCGACTCTCTGTTTTCGAACTTAATTAGATTATAACGAATTTGCCAATTAGTAACCTTTCCCCAAAACAAGCTTATAGATGAGTGACTCGTGGCCAGCTGGCGAGCTCCCAGTTCAAATACCGATCGGTGATTGGCCACAAACAACTCGTCAGTGACGAACGCTTCAGTAATGTTGCAGCACCTTCTACCATTGTCACAGCATGTTTTCACAAAACCATCCTTGCTGTAATATTTTGTATATTTACACCATTTTTTGTAAATGCTTTGTTTTTTATTTATGTTTGTTCTTTATAGACATACAAAGTGGAAATTTGTCCGCTCGGGATATGATCCTCTCAGCTCAGTTCATAATACTGAATTATGACAACTCGAGTCATCCTAAGATCTCGGGAACAGAAACCCACTTGTTCAACAAGTAGTTAATCTTCAACTAAGCCCCTGAGCTATAGACCTCGTGGCTCACATGGCCATGACTGGCCATTTAGATGCCTTAACTCACATCACTCAAACGGATTTAAAACAGAGAATGGTATTTGTCACAACTATCTGGATTTAGTTCACCCTAACTCCCCACAAAATCGGACAAAGCTAACAATCTTCTCAGCTCAACCAACGCCCGGAAATTCGTCAGCTTTTAATTGCAATCTTGTGCGATCTAGTGTATGTCTAAAAAAAAAACTGTATTTATACATTTATGTAGACCATAAATCATAATTTGACTGTAAATGTATTTGTTTATTTGTTTGTGTTTGTGTTGACTCACAGACTGTGAGTCAACCAATACTGTAAAATTGAAGATAATAGATTGTGAATTTTTCTTTCCTGCGTAAGATAAACAAACGTCAGTTTTAACTAGAAGGTTATGTATTGATGATTGTAATAGTTCATTATAATACATCCTCATTCTCCACCGTTGTGTAAGTGAAACAAGCAACAACAGTATTCGCGTAAATTTAACTTTAACGACACTTGTGTTAAACCTACCACACGATAAGCTACCGCGCGATTCCCAACTACCATTTCATAATGTTCGATAACCGTATCGAAAGGACGTAGCCGTTGGAGCAGAGCATCGCCTGTTATATATTAGTTTGTGTATGTTTTCGAGACGGCTGTGTACACTATAGAAAGTGAACCAATGACAACTCGTGAATAAATGGAACGTTTGCCATTGGGTGCGTTTGATTTCCGGACACCTTCTGCACTGTTTGCACATATTGCAGCATTAGGGTTCGTTTGATTTACTGCCACCTTTTGTACTTTATGCCATGTTTCCCATGAAATAACATGGAGTGAGTGCAAAGAGTATAAAAGGTGTAGCAAATCAAACGAACCTAGTGTTTGAACTTAGAACTAGGCCTAGGGTTCTAGGCCTACCCTACGTGCCGTGACGGCTCGGCCAAACTAGGAAAGTAGGGTTATGATACAAAATTACTTCTAGACTTTTGTTACACAACTACAAATTATATTTCCTTACTCACACACATATTTTTAAATATAAATATCGTATATTTGTATCGATACACACAACAAATTTCTATAATCAATTAATTCAAAAGCTGAAGTGAACATGAGACGGCTTGAAAAGTTCGCCATGTGTTCTTGTCGCACGTCTTAAGGCAGGGGTATGGAGCGCGCTACATTTAACGTAGGTGTTAACGATCTTTGTCGATAAAACACGGTAGAGAATCGCTAACTCAATGCGATAAGGCTCGTAACGTCCAAAACGGGCGTTAAATTTACCATGGACCTTAGAGAATCGCCCTGCAGGTCCATCACGGGACCACACACAACGTCCAAAACAAGGCTGAGGAAATGAAAGTACGTTTAACCCCGTCAATGCGAAGATTGTAGACTAAATCACTAACTTATATAAAACCCACAACAATAAACGTTTCCCGCTTATATATTGAAGGGAGGTTTTGGTGAAATACACACATGTTTGACGAGCCCCCGCAAATAGCGATCGCTGATTGGTACGCGTGGGCTCCTCGCCTGAGACAGGTTGCTGTACGGCTCCTCTAGATGGTACTCTACAGTTCGTCTCAATTCAAAATACACGCCGGCAAAGTGAGAACTAAAAGAAACTGTTTCTTGTTGTTGGAGATAAATGCTGTTAATCATACTCGTCATTTGGCAAACCACTTACCTTTTTCTAACATAGTCAAGACAGCTCTAAACCACATTGACCTTCGACCATGAATATTCAGGATTAGCCTTTCACATAATGGGTTTGTAAATAAAGTAGTAAAATAGCAGTATCATTTAGTGATGATCATTTTTCTTTAGCAAGAAATAATTATGGTCGACCCTTTGAAAAAGAACCGACTCCTGAGCCCCCGTCTTCGCTATTGTCAAGCGGGTGGTTTTTGTTTTTTGAATAGATACGTTGATGGTCACTTTTTAAACTGTGCATCTTTCCTGGTGAAAGGCTTAACGTTTAGTACCTTGCACAGTGAGGGTAAAATAAGCCTCCCTTTGGGGAGTCCTCTATAACGTGTATTTTGGATAGAGACGAACTTTAGGGCCCATGTGCCAAGAAGGTCTACGTGATCTCCACCTAGCGGAGAGTCGTCAAACTCCCAATTCAAGTCGTCCAAATAGTTCCATAAAGTTAATGCTCAGATTTTATTAAACCGGAACAACAACAACAACAACAACAACAACAACAACAACAATAGGTGCGTGGCTATAGCAGGCAGTGTCTTGTGTTGCAGGCACAGCCACTCGAACCTGAGTGGGGTGAGTCCTGGAGAACGGTCACCCTTCGAGGGCTCCTGCTGTGGCAGTTCCTACAACAACGTCAGCTCCGAGCCCAGTGCTGACGAGGTCACCAAGTATAGGGTGGTACTACTGGGAGAGTCGGGAGTTGGCAAGACTGCTCTGGTGTCCCAATTCATGACGTCCGAGTACATGAACACATACGATGCTTCACTGGGTAAGCTGGCTTATCTATTATCCATGGAGGTTGTGTCTACAGAACGTAAATGGCACCTCAACTGAGTTAGGCTTGTAGCTTAGACGATCGCACTTAAGATAAATATGCATTTAAGTACTATAGATACTTAAAGAGAAAATATTAGGTACCTCATATATCGACTAACTATAAAACAACTTGTTTGACTATACACCGTTCGTTGTCAATATTTCAAAAACTGATGGAATATTGCGTTTAATTTTAATCTTATAATGTTATCTATTAATTTATTAATTATTATTAATGTTATCTAATAACAGTGTATAGGCTAACAAGTAGTTTTATAAGTATAAATATGTGTTTAGTCGATATCGATATATGAGGAACTTCCTTCGAAGACCAACCCCGTCCATAAGAGGCAACCCATCAGTCAACTGACAAAAGATACAACATGGGAAGCAGAGCACTGTACATAATATACAGTACAATACATACACCATTACCATTGTTTTCCGTGGATTTGAAAGGGACGGGAAATGGAGCGAAACCATTTGTTGCAGATGATTTACAGGGGGTTCCGTTTGCGATCCTCTACTTAAACTAAAGGGTAAGTAAGCTTAAGCTTTGAAGTGCTATATTCATCGTGCATTACGAATTAAGGTCAACTCATCGTCTCGAGTAGCACGATTGCAATAACAGATACTTAGAGCAACAAGAATCATGGTCTATTCAGTGTTGGCAGGCGCAGCGACTAATAACCATCATAATGTATATATTTCACGCTTACTGGCTGTTCTTAGTTTTAATAAGCTCCCTTTGCCAGTCTCTTCACAAAACAAAATAAGCATAATGATGATTACATAAAAATATGTTCTAGTATTTGTGGAGGAAGAACGCCCGACCAATCACAACTTGAGTTTAAAAACGTACTGCCAATAAGAGTTACCCTTACCATGGCTTTTATTACTATTATTTTTGTTCTTTTACGACGTACTCGCCAGCTGGGTCAGCTCATATCATCTCAGCCGATCACCCATCGCTGGGGTCGTAATAAAGAAACACATATTGAGCGGGGAGAGGGGGGGAGGGGGAAGCGTTTAGGTCACAAATTGGGCCGGGGCATAAATGGGTTGGGAATGAGAATTGGAGTCAGACAAAAAGGTAGAAGACCATGATGAATGGGCAGCCGCAGAGGTATGATTAAATATAGGCACAAGAGCCCGCGTTGCAGGCACCGGTCACCAACAACCACAGATAATAGATAAAACCCATCAAGGAACAAATTTATAAGATACGTGACTTTTCAGAAGATATTTTGAAAATGTTTCATTGAAGGATGACCCCCCAGAAATGTCTATCAACTTGTTCCCAGTAAAATAAAATTCTCTTCTGCAATCTATCTTGCAGTTCTGTAGTCACGCGGCATTTGAGACCAGGTTTGAGCATCTCTCCTTGAAGTCTGTATACAATAATACTACTAATAATACTACCCTTTTGAGGAAAAGGAAATTTCTTAACTGTAGACCTCCGCGCATCGGCCTTCTTAAAACGAGACTATTTGAGGTTTACATGCATGTGCCTAAATTTGTTGACCAAGGAAATACCTGGTAAGTAGGCGAGGTGATATTAGGCGACGGAAATCAATTAGATCGCTGCACCAGAAATAAAAAAATGGCTAGTACACTTATGACATGATTGTGTCGTCTATCTAGGCCTAACAAGCATTGTCTAAACCCGACCATTTCTGCTAATATTTTGAGAAATGTGCTTACAAACGCGTTATACAAACGTGTGAAATTGATCAATTTACTAAAACGATAATATGTGCACATTACTCGATCAGTAGCATTCAAACTAGTACTACTACTTTGAGGTTACAAGTAGTAGCTTCTATTTAATACTAGTAGTAGTAAAGTTCGGTTTACACACTTATTTAACAATTAAAGTTTCAGCAAATACCTTAGTTTAGTATACAACCTATCGGTTGGTTTCAGGTTTTATTTTCCCAGCAATTTTACTTACGATCGCTGCCATTGACCGGATCTATAAAACGTCGCCTTTCATTGGCTGGGTTAAGAATTTTGGGTATAAGAGCTACGTTACTTTAAATCATAGGAAAGTGTGTAAACACTATAATGCTTTTGGTTTGATTTGATTTTGTTAAACCTTAAATCTTAAATTTTAAATGTGTGTAAACCGAGAGAACTATATTACTCCGCAGTCGGTAAAGAAGTTCTCCCTAAAGAAAACTTCATTATCGACTATGATTATTCTGCATTTGTTTTCGGTGGCCATGTTTGAAACTTCCTTATCGACTCTGCTTACAATTATTTCTGCCGTGCCGAATAACAGAAGCTTACGTCGTTGTCAATGTCATGCTGACTTATGGCTATAAGTTAGCAATGTGGAGAGCTGGGGGGTGGACTGGCACAAAGGTTGTCCGTGGCGAATAACAGAAGCTTACGTCGTTGTCAATGTCATGCTGACTTATGGCTATAAGTAAGCAATGTGGAGAGCTGGGGGGTGGACTGGCACAAAGGTTGTCCGTGGCGAAGTCGACGACGGGTGGGCTGCACCTGTTTCGTCCACCCTGTAGAACGGGTAAGACCAGTTGTAAAGTCGGGGGGAAAAAGGAAGTCTCCGGCTCTTATATATAGATTGTAAATAAAATATAGATGTCGAAGTCGAATACATTAATTTTAACGATAATAGTGATAAACAATGGTTTGTAACAATGAATAATACGTAGTTACTAATACAGGCCGAATGAATTGAGGATCTACCTCGTTACCTAGTAACATGATACTAGCACTTAATTAACAGACCTTCTAGCACTTAATTATGGATAAGAATAAGTCCATCTCCAACAGAAATTAAATAATTGGGTATAATATAATAGCAGTTCAACGTGAGTTCGGTAAACAAATAGTTCATAAAGCAGCTGGTCGCCTACTCACTTTCCGTTAGGCCTTAGGGTCGGTGGCCGATTGGGCGATTGATAAGGGCCAGGCTACATGCTCCACCACCAACGTGGGTCCACAAAATGTCCAGGCATGGTCGTCATTATATTCTAAAGATAATTGTTAAATTCTGTATTTGAATAGTATCACGTCCCCATACCAGGCCGGCATGTCACCGCGAGATGTGGCGTTTTACGTTACCGACCCCTAATGGATTGCTAATAGCTCTCATCGCCTGGACTCTTGAACCTTGAACAACAACAAGGTCAATTTGAAGGAAGCCAGGCTCAGTTATCTTCGTCCACGAATAAGACACTTATCACATCAACATCTCTCCCCAACGTTGACAGCGCTACTCAAGGGGTGGACAACACGTCCCCTACGAACCGGTTTCTATGGTGACATGCCAGTCTGGTATAAACAGTAACGCAGTCGTTGTGTGCAAACTAATGGCGTTTTCCACTGGGCCGCACTGAGTGCGCCCTGAAACGTCACAGTCACGTGATGCACGGCACCAGTGTTGCCCTCAGTGCAAATCCCAGTGGAACATATTTATTTTTTCAGTGCAACAAATTGGCGGTAAAAGTGATACAAATCTAGATGTTTAAACGATATGGAAGGCATTTTAGAGGATAACAAAGCAACTTAACTCAAGTTACTGTAGCTAGAAGGTACAGTCGTTAACTAGGCCACATAAGAAGTACTAGAAATAAAGTTCCATGAAATAGCCTAGGTAAAGGGTAAACATAACCTCAAACTTAATAACGCCGTACTGCGTCTGTATCAGAATAGTGGTAAACAATATCTTCCAGCAGTGTTTTTATGTTTGGTTTAAATGTTGGTTCGATTTTAGCTTCACTATCTGACGAAAATACTTGGCAGTTTCATTTCCGCGTACAATTTTCCCGCGTCTGTGGCCGCCATATTTGCACTGAAAATACCGCACTGACCCCCGAAGCCAGTGCGGCTCAGTGCGCACTCGAGTGCACTGCGTCAGTGCAAGGCGCCAGTGGAATACGCGAAACCCGCACGAGTGCAATTTATCGTTACCAGTGGAACGTGCGACTCGCACTGAGTGCGCACCAGTGCGACCAGTGGAAAACGCCATAACCAACTAACTTAAAGGGGTTCTCACCCGCTACACCAAAAAAATATGTTAAACTAAGGCTGATTAGCTATGAAATTAGCGACTAAATGAAAAGAAATCGGGTTCACCATAACCCGGGAAAAAAATATCAAAGTTAGTGATTTTCGAGCTAGGTCCCATCGGCGAAAATCTCCCATAAGAAATAGCATTGGGACGACCTGTATGCCTTGGGACCTTGGAGGATTCTGCTCCAAAAAAAAATGATGTAATACTTTTCGCTGCGTCTTTCTTTTCTGCGTATTTCGTATATTTTGGTTTTGTAATCGGAGCTTCCGTTCAGGTACAAAATAAAGATGTGTAATCGGGTGCTCCATTTCGTTTTGAGCGTTGCTGTGCGTTGCTGTGCACGTCGAGTCGGCGGGTGTCGACTGACGAGTTGGTGTCAAGTAAGCCAAGCGAGAGAGAGAGAGAGAGAGAGTAGTATTGGGAGGGGAAATAGTCAACGCATGCACAATGAACGCTATGCGGTGTCGAATGGAGTACACCAAGGCCGTCTAGATATATCGCTTCGAGTACACTCGCACCAAAAGCCGGCTGACACCAACAGTCGCCGCGGCAATTAACCAGAAATTTCATTAATTAATAACAATTCACAGGTTTCAACACACGATGTTTAATGGTTCATTATCGATTGGTGTGGTGCAGTAGATCATATGGTAAAAAATAAATCTAGTGGGTGAGAACCCCTTTAAAGTAACGCACTGGATCACTATTAGGCCGCTGCTCGGGCAGCTCACAGGCGGTGACGTAATCTGGTGGCAGGCTACACGACAGCGCGCAACCTATACTGGCACCCTGTGGAAGATACACACAAGAAAACTACAACAAGGCCTTGCTACAGACTGCATTCCCAGTAATACCAACAGGGGCACTTAGTTTTACTCCACTGGAACGGGTGTCCCTGCGTCCCAGGAAGGCGTCCGGCAGCGGTGGCGTCGCGACGTCTTCAGCACGATGTTCCAATGGCTTCCCCTGCTCCCTGATCTCTCTTGCGAATCCTTGGATAGCGGAGAGTGTCTGGTCCACACACTTAATCGACGAGTATTGAGGCATTGGGTTTAAAATATGAGGTAGCGTTAGCTTCCGCCTCTTCGCGTTGCCCCCACTCCCAAATCGTAGACAACTGGCTGGCGACACAATAACTGGTGGCGGCGGTAATTAAGGGATACAGCGATAGTCCCGAGTTTAACTCACGTTTCACCAACGAAATAATGACAAGATATACTTATTTACCTCCGTTATAAATAATCAGCTCGAGTAGTAGTGTACGGAAAATATATAACTGCATGGTTTGAGACAATACGAGACGTCTCTTCTCCACGAAAATAACGAAACTACGATAATTAATAAACTTTATGCCAACCACGGCTACTTATCTTTATTCAAGTGCCATACACACGCAGTCCTATTACCTGAACAAGTACTTGAAATACGTCCTTTTTCTGGTCGCCATATGAAGCTTACGACAGGTATTTAATTCACTCGTTCATCATGAACACTGCCCGCTCACTACTCATTCGTCTCCCGTATCGCATCGTGCAGTACCTACATCACCTGGAAGATGCGTATTCGTGACTTCTGGGGTGGGAACCGCTTAGTTCAAATCTGAATGTTGTAACGTACCCTGTATCATTACAACATTCTGCCATCGTTATTCCTAGAACTGATTTAGCCTTAAACCGAATCGGATGTGGTGTAGAGTGTAGACGACCAAATGAACAATATAGTGACTGAAACGTGTATATTGACTTCGCCAACAATTTGTAGATCGACATCGACCATGTAATCCGAAGAGCTCAGAGAAGATTTGCAGGTCTCGTATAAGGGCTTAGGAGTCTGGCGGGCTGTTGTGTTGGGGGGTGGGGGGGGGGGGGGGGGGGGGCTGCCGGCGAGGAGTTCAAATACAGACCGGAAGGATTACAAGTCAAACATAATAGAGAATTGTAGATTTGAATGCGTGGGCAATTGACCAGTTTCATCAACAGTGCTGCGGCGAGTTTTGGGAGCTCGCATATGACATGGATAACATTGAAGGCATAGGCGAAAACCCACTTATCTCGCTCTAGCTACGAAAATAATTTTTTTAGCGGGAGACTTATTCAAAGTCGTTTATAGGAACTACAATTCTACGTATTTCGAAAGTATTACGAAAAATCTACATGCAGCGATGAGGGAATTATTGATCGTAAATGATCTTCTTGCGGGTGGCTGCTGCGGGAATCTCGCCTCTAAGGCGTGACCTTCTGTCGTATGAGCAGGCTGAGCCGTCGCTGGTGTGCATAAGGTCGACTAGCGAGATTTGAGTGAGATGCACATTTCAAACGAACAAGCCGCGCGAAGAAACCGTTGTACAAGTAGGAAATATGAAAATAGAACCTCTCAACACGCTCATTGGATCTGATAGATCGGCGAATGGTGTACATCACCAAGCAAGTGTATTTTTATCTTACGGTTGATTTCTTAATACGACAAACTGGTAATATAGCACTGAATTTAACATTCCGTCTCGATATGTTTATCACTTATATGTACAATTCATTTTTTAACAAAGACTGTATACATACCAGACGTTTGTGAGAAGTTTAAAAATAATAAACAATTCCACTTCATTTGTATATGATTTACAAATCCCGAACCTAATATTGCGCATTCAAGTCAACTTGACGCGCCGATCTGTCAGATCCAATGATCGTGTTGATAGGTTCTATTTTCATATTTCCTACTTGTACAACGGTTTCTTCGCGCGGCTTGTTCGTTTGAAATGTGGATTTCACTCAAATCTCGCTAGTCGACCTTATGCGCATCAGCGACGGCGGACGACCGCTACCGCCTATCCTGACCGAACGATACCGCCCGCTACCGCCTATCCTGACCGAAAGATACCGCCCGCTACCGCCTATCCTGACCGAACGATACCGCCCGCTACCGCCTATCCTGACCGAACGATACCGCCCGCTACCGCCTATCCTGACCGAACGATACCGCCCGCTACCGCCTATCCTGAACGATACCGCCCGCTACCGCCTATCCTGACCGAACGATACCGCCCGCTACCGCCTATCCTGACCGGAAGATACCGCCCGCTACCGCCTATCCTGACCGGAAGATACCGCCCGCTACCACCTATCCTGACCGAACGATACCGCCCGCTACCGCCTATCCTGACCGAACGATACCGCCCGCTACCGCCTATCCTGACCGAACGATACCGCCCGCTACCGCCTATCCTGACCGAACGATACCGCCCGCTACCGCCTATCCTGACCGAAAGATACCGCCCGCTACCGCCTATCCTGACCGGAAGATACCGCCCGCTACCGCCTATCCTGACCAAACGATACCGCCCGCTACCGCCTATCCTGACCGAACGATACCGCCCGCTACCGCCTATCCTGACCGAAAGATACCGCCCGCTACCGCCTATCCTGACCGAAAGATACCGCCCGCTACCGCCTATCCTGACCGAAAGATACCGCCCGCTACCGCCTATCCTGACCGAACGATACCGCCCGCTACCGCCTATCCTGACCGAACGATACCGCCCGCTACCGCCTATCCTGACCGAACGATACCGCCCGCTACCGCCTATCCTGACCGGAAGATACCGCCCGCTACCGCCTATCCTGACCGAACGATACCGCCAGCTACCGCCTATCCTGACCGAAAGATACCGCCCGCTACAGCCTATCCTGACCGGAAGATACCGCCCGCTACCGCCTATCCTGACCGAACGATACCGCCCGCTACTGCCTATCCTGACCGAAAGATACCGCCCGCTACCGCCTATCCTGACCGAAAGATACCGCCCGCTACCGCCTATCCTGACCGAACGATACCGCCCGCTACCGCCTATCCTGACCGAACGATACCGCCCGCTACCGCCTATCCTGACCGGAAGATACCGCCCGCTACCGCCTATCCTGACCGAAAGATACCGCCCGCTACCGCCTATCCTGACCGAAAGATACCGCCCGCTACCGCCTATCCTGAACGATACCGCCCGCTACCGCCTATCCTGACCGAACGATACCGCCCGCTACCGCCTATCCTGACCGGAAGATACCGCCCGCTACCGCCTATCCTGACCGAACGATACCGCCTGCTACCGCCCATCCTGACCGGAAGATACCGCACGCTACCGCCTATCCTGACCGGAAGAAACCGCCCGCTACCGCCTATCCTGACCGAACGATACCGCCCGCTACCGCCTATCCTGACCGAACGATACCGCCCGCTACCACCTATCCTGACCGAACGATACCGCCCGCTACCGCCTATCCTGACCGAACGATACCGCCCGCTACCACCTTTCCTGACCGAACGATACCGCCCGCTACCGCCTATCCTGACCGAACGATACCGCCCGCTACCGCCTATCCTGACCGAACGATACCGCCCGCTACTGCCTATCCTGACCGGAAGATACCGCCCGCTACCGCCTATCCTGACCGGAAGATACCGCCCGCTACCGCCTATCCTGACCGAACGATACCGCCCGCTACCGCCTATCCTGACCGAACGATACCGCCCGCTACCGCCTATCCTGACCGAACGATACCGCCCGCTACCGGCTATCCTGACCGAACGATACCGCCCGCTACCGCCTATCCTGACCGGAAGATACCGCCCGCTACCGCCTATCCTGACCGAACGATACCGCCCGCTACCGCCTATCCTGACCGAACGATACCGCCCGCTACCGCCTATCCTGACCGGAAGATACTGCCCGCTACCGCCTATCCTGACCGGAAGATACCGCCCGCTACCGCCTATCCTGACCGGAAGATACCGCCCGCTACCGCCTATCCAGACCGAAAGATTTTTTACAAGGTTTTCTTCAGTCACAAGGCAAATGCTAGAACCTTGGTTATTCCTTCTCTACTATTCCAAATGCCGCAATACTTATAATAGTCACCTGAAGAGGGACCTGAATTGTCTTAGCGGGCAACGTTTCTACAAATCATAATCATTATTATAATTTGTAGAAATGTAATAATAATAATTATTATGATAAACACCACTTGAGACTGATATAAATATAATGGTAACGTATTTTGTTATTGTTAAATATTTTGTACGTTACTTTGCTTCGTGAATCAGACGGATGGGTGAAAGACTGGTAGGTGAAGGACAAGCTGTGCATTTTGAATGCAGTGCTCTGATTTAATAGAACCGTTCAACCCAATTGGTGTCCGTGTGAGATTTTACAGATCGTTAACTAACTAGAGTGGATATTTGTGTGAGCACGTGATAATAATAATATGATGTATGGGGCCAATTCATAAATCAATACATAAATAAATAGATAAGAAAACGTTGTGAGCACATCCAGGGAGAGGGGTGGGAGGGAGAGAGAAAGAGAGAGAGAGAGAGAGAGAGAGAGAGAGAGAGAGAGAGAGAGAGAGAGAGAGAGAGAGAGGAGAGAAGATTTGAGGTGCAGTGATGGAAATCTGGAAGAATTGGAGCTGAAGAATTGGGCCTAATTGGAAAGGAAACTGCTCGAAAGCGGTGACGTTGACCAATGAGGGGACGGGGGAAGGAGGGGGGGAGGGGGACGATCGATCATTAAGGTGATTCTGAGGTATTTGGCTTTCATGGTGTTCAATATCGCCGCCTCTAGCGAGGAGCCATGGCTTTGTTTCCCCGGGTTACACTGACGTTCGTTCATTACTCTCTACTAGAGTATTCCCGATAGTTTATATACTACACTAGAGTGTATATAGAGACATATTTTGTTCGGTCATGGAGCGTTCATATTACACTACACAAAACACATATTTAATAATTCTATTTGTTTCCCAACAATGGAGAAACCCAACTTTAAAGGGTGGCACTGACATCCAAAAATATCGTCTTTGTCATCTTATTTTCATGTACCATTTTATTAAAAAGCATTTAACGGAATAAAGTTATCATTTGATTATTTTCTTTTATTTTGTAGCAACAGAGTTAAAAGCGGCACAAAATACGAAGAGAAGAATGACAAAATAACAAAGTGGCAAATAGAAAAACTCCGAATTATCAAGATTACTGATTTTCATCGTGCTACCTTAATTGTTATTTCCTTTGATTTTTTTGTCTTTATTATTGTTTCACTTTACATTGTTTTTCCGTTCTTATTTTATTTAATTTTTAAAACTAAATAGTAGACTATCTAAATTAAAGAAATAAAATTTTGCCTCCCTATTATAAACCAAGAACTCTTCTCGTGAAAATGTCTTAAAATTTGATTAGCGTGATGAATATACGAGCTAAGTCCCTTCTAAACGTTTCCCTATGTAAGGCGCGCGGCCGGGGCCCCCGTTCGTTTAGCCACCTGTTCGCTGTGTGCGATGATATACAGCGCGCTCGGTCCCATGTCGCTATTTAAATAATATATCACACTTCTAAGTGTTGCATTACCAAGCCGTAAGGCGAGGTAAATGGTTCGTTTTCGCGAGACAAAGCCACACCTTCATTCCCTACGTAAAACAGCCATACATTAATGAGTTAGCCAAACTTTATTCTACCCCGCCCTATTTGGTGAATAGTATTTTTCACCTTGGAAAACGGAGCGGCAAATAGGCACATCAAGCTACTCAGCACTGCGAGGGTCGACCGTTTATTGGCGTAACTATCGTATTTTATTTTCCACCTGTCAATCAACCCTGATTCCCTGATCTTGCCATCCCTTTGTATCGACATTTTTGGAGTTAACATTCGTCTATCGTAAAAGATCAAACTTGTTAGTTCGGTTAGCCACCCTATATTTTCTTACAATTTGGCAGAAACTGACCGGGGTGGTGGCGATAGCCAGTAACTCATCCCTTCCAGTCATCAACCGCTAGTTACGTCTTGACACAAGATTACACACCTCTCGTGACAATTTTAAAAAGAAAAATACCCGACCATCTAACTCGCTCGGCGAGGCGGCAATACTTACAACCGCCCCGAGCAAACCGTCACCAATCAAGAATATTGCGACATTCATGACAGGTCGGGGCGCAAGATATAATTCAATTTCAATTTTTCTCCCGTTTATGCACCCATAAGGTTTGTCGTGGTTTGAAACTGTGATTGTTTTACTTTCGTACCCAAAACGATCATGTTTGTGTGATTTTGATATTTGCGTGATTATTATTCTGCAATTATTTTCCCCGCACGTTCTGCAGTTCATCACAGCCAATACTAATTAACAACCCACGGAGTAAAATTAGCGTGTGATCTGATTACGGTATTCAATGATTGGTACTAATCGAACAGATTGTGGTTCCACACAGACTGTGGAACATTCCCACTCGCTCAGGTATCTGCCACTTTCTCTCACCCGCTGTGCAGTACGCCTGCTAGGCCATGTTTAGTTTACGTTACTGTACGCCTGCTAGGCCATGTTTAGTTTACGTTACTGTACGCCTGCTAGGCCATGTTTAGTTTACGTTACTGTACGCCTGCTAGGCCATGTTTAGTTTACGTTACTGTACGCCTGCTAGGCCATGTTTAGTTTACGTTAATGTACGCCTGCTAGGCCATGTTTAGTTTACGTTACTGTACGCCTGCTAGGCCATGTTTAGTTTACGTTACTGTACGCCTGCTAGGCCATGTTTAGTTTACGTTAATGTACGCCTGCTAGGCCATGTTTAGTTTACGTTTATGTACGCCTGCTAGGCCATGTTTAGTTTACGTTTATGTACGCCTGCTAGGCCATGTTTAGTTTACGTTAATGTACGCCTGCTAGGCCATGTTTAGTTTACGTTACTGTACGCCTGCTAGGCCATGTTTAGTTTACGTTAATGTACGCCTGCTAGGCCATGTTTAGTTTACGTTACTGTACGCCTGCTAGGCCATGTTTAGTTTACGTTAATGTACGCCTGCTAGGCCATGTTTAGTTTACGTTTATGTACGCCTGCTAGGCCATGTTTAGTTTACGTTAATGTACGCCTGCTAGGCCATGTTTAGTTTACGTTAATGTACGCCAGCTAGGCCATGTTTAGTTTACGTTACTGTACGCCTGCTAGGCCATGTTTAGTTTACGTTAATGTACGCCTGCTAGGCCATGTTTAGTTTACGTTTATGTACGCCTGCTAGGCCATGTTTAGTTTACGTTAATGTACACCTGCTAGGCCATGTTTAGTTTACGTTACTGTACGCCTGCTAGGCCATGTTTAGTTTACGTTACTGTACGCCTGCTAGGCCATGTTTAGTTTACGTTACTGTACGCCTGCTAGGCCATGTTTAGTTTACGTTACTGTACGCCTGCTAGGCCATGTTTAGTTTACGTTACTGTACGCCTGCTAGGCCATGTTTAGTTTACGTTACTGTACGCCTGCTAGGCCATGTTTAGTTTACGTTACTGTACGCCTGCTAGGCCATGTTTAGTTTACGTTACTGTACGCCTGCTAGGCCATGTTTAGTTTACGTTAATGTACGCCTGCTAGGCCATGTTTAGTTTACGTTACTGTACGCCTGCTAGGCCATGTTTAGTTTACGTTACTGTACGCCTGCTAGGCCATGTTTAGTTTACGTTAATGTACGCCTGCTAGGCCATGTTTAGTTTACGTTACTGTACGCCTGCTAGGCCATGTTTAGTTTACGTTACTGTACGCCTGCTAGGCCATGTTTAGTTTACGTTACTGTACGCCCTTGCCGATGCATTCTTCCGATCCAGGTTTTTAAAAGGTGTTATTTCAAAAGTTGTTTTGAATTTATTTATTAGGCTTACAAGGTACATGTTATTAGGCTTACAAGGTACATGTTATTAGGCTTACAAGGTACATGTTATTAGGCTTACAAGGTACATGTTATTAGGCTTACAAGGTACATGTTATTAGGCTTACAAGGTACATGTTATTAGGCTTACAAGGTACATGTTATTAGGCTTACAAGGTACATGTTATTAGGCTTACAAGGTACATGTTATTTTCAGATATTTTATCATGTAAGCAAGGCAACCACGTAAGTAAAGAATACGTGTTCGTCGTTGCCTGTTACAAGCTTGGTCTCAATACGTGTTCGTCGTTGCCGTGTTACAAGCTTAGGGCCGGTCTTACAATCTCCTAATAAGAAAGTTATTTGTAGCAATTAAGCTATTTGGAGGATTTCAAGGGTTTTGATTGGTCGTCGCAATGGAGATAACAAGCTATTCGACGAATAAGTAGTTATTGGGACATTGTAAGACTGGACCTTAGTCTCAAATGTTAAATGGATAAAAATAATAGACAAATTATACTTAAAACTAATCCTACTTACTATAGTAGAAGTAATGTTGTTAGCGTAACTATTATTGTCATTATCTTGACAGCGCTATGCTATGAAAACATTGCTACGGGTATCAATTTGTGCTGGCTTCTCCTTTTTAACAATATGACATTAATATAATGTTATAAATAAACTTACAACTGACTAAATGCAACACAATTATTACAAAAGAAGTCCAACACGAAGAAAGGTACTTTGAAATTCGCATAAAAATAAACTCCAAATAACAGTATGTTATAACAATGTGATCTAAAACTAATTATAACTACGACTAACAAATTAAAACCAACACTTTTATGTTTATATGTTATAATGTTGTTTATGTATTATAGATGACTGCACAAATGTACCTCACGTGTGATATCATACGTATGACCTCAAGTATGTATTAAGTGTACCTAATGTAAAGTATGATATGTAAAGCATAAATCTCAGTCATCTTCAAAGCATCTTTCTAGGCTCTGTTGATTATGATGATGATGATATTTTGGATTTACGTCTCATATTTTTGCAACGATGCTAACCGAGACGATGAGTGGATGATTATGATGATAAAAAACGTCACATGACATCCATGCCCAAGCCAGGACTCAAACCTGGAACGCATTGACCGCGGTTTACTAGACCAACTGTTGAACAGAGAAACAAGGCACCGCGGCTTGGCAGAGATAAGGTCATGTTTATATGGTACCTCCATCTCGCTTCGAATGCTGCCCGGGATTGAGATGGCTGCTTGGCAGAGATAAGGTCATGTTTATATGGTACCTCCATCTCGCTTCGAATGCTGCCCGGGATTGAGATGGCTGCTTGGCAGAGATAAGGTCATGTTTATATGGTACCTCCATCTCGCTTCGAATGCTGCCCGGGATTGAGTGGGTTGCATGGGAGCCTGCTGATCCATTAGCTTCCCCCCCACCCCTCCCCCCAGACCAACAGGTGGTGCCCGCAGCAAAGACGCCGGGTGGAAGATAGGCGAGTACTCGCCTCACTATTTTCCGAATCAAGAATCACACCGGCAAATTTTGGGCTCAGATTTATCGTTAGAGTGCAAATATTCTTAGTTTGAGATAGTTTGAAGCTCCACCCCCTAGTTATGTGACCACTGCCCAGCGTAACAAATACGACTGATTATAAACAGTACAATATGTTATCGCTCACTCGTCGATGGTGTTCGGGGCCTACAGGGTTGGTTTGTCATCAGTTTCGTTACTGAGTGGGTGGCCTCTAAATACAAACTTTATTTTTTTAATTTATAAAGATGCGAAATGATTGGCGGGTTGTCACTGGGGTGAGGGGGTGAGGGGGTGAGGGGGTGAGGGGGTGAGGGGGTGAGGGGGTGAGGGGGTGAGGGGTGATCTCGGACACAGCAGGGGATCGTCAAACTAAGAAAATCCCGTCTAGCTTTTTGGAAGCGTGGATGCACAGCTCCATAAACAAATTACCTCTGATTATTATACAAAATTTTCAATACTTAATAATTATTATAACCAGTGCTAGTTGATGAACTAAATCTTTGATATTTGTAGACCAATAGTTTTTGGAGATGTCTGTACTATAAAGAGTGGTGAGCACTTTGGGAAAGAAAGGCATGATTGATATTTAATATTTATCGTCTCTAACACTACCAACAACTTGTTTTCATTTTACCGGCGTGTATCTTGATTTGGAAAATAGTTTAGAACTCTTTGGTAAAAACGAACTATATTTCCTTTCATTTCAACAGCTTTTCATTCTAGTATACTTTTTATTTGAAATGTTTTCAAAGTTATAAGATGAAAGAATATAAAGTATGACATTGAGTCTACGAATGTTGCATATTGCGTAGGATATTATTATGCGTAGGATATTATTCAGAATAGTAATTCCAGGTTTTCTTATCTTCATGTATTGAAAACCTATCACGGTTTGTCATGTGCTATGAACCTTCAGAAAACGAAGAGTTTATTTTAATGTATACGCATAAAAGTATCCGAGGTTAATTTATTTGCTAAAGAAGATACCGCAAGTAAAATATTGCTCAACTCAAAAAACAATCAATTCCAGATTTATGAAGAGACAACGCATATAAAGTACCTGCTCAGTGCTCAAGTGTTAAGTGTACAAGCTCAGTTATGAAGACTAACGCATCATTAATAATATAAGCAATGAATTAACAAGGTCAAAATAAAACCCGTAAAGTAGTGCATGCTACTAGTTCTAACCTATTACCGGCGTACACTTCACTTCCAAACATCTTAAAGCTGATTGTAACTTATTTATAAAATGTTTATTCATAATTAAAACGATTGTAAAAAAGAGAAAAAACAAATCTAACTAAGACGATAATGCTAACAAAAAACAATTATTTCCATTTACTTTTATTATAAATATGTAAGTATTTTTATATTTACACATAAATTAGAATCTCCCGTAAGAAAAAATGAGGTCCGATTTGAGATTCGTAAAAAATTAGAATAAAATAACATGTATTTAAAATGAATTGTAACTTTCTTTTCCAAATCACAACACGTCTGTTTCGGAAGTAAAATATACAACAAGAAGTAAAAACATAATGTGATGATATAAGAGTGCTAACAATTCGAATGATACAATATTAGGTCTTCATCATTCAATATCACAGTTTCTTTATAATATATATTATTGTGTTTAATGTTTATGTCACTACCAAACCCCATAATACAATACACTTGCTTTACACTCTAGTTATTGTACTCTGTCTTGGCGCAGTCTAGAAGATGTCCAAATATAGCTATAGTCGTCGTACAACAACTTCGGTAATGCTTCCGTCACGGGTGGGTGAGCGGCAACCAACCAGCGGCCGTGGCTAATTCAAATACCTGCTCGGGTTGGCCGAGGCCATAAACACGTCATTGACTGATGACGAAAGCATTTTACCGAAGTTGTTGTACGACGACTTTATGTCTGTTGTATGGGGCAACGTAGGGGGAAACGTGACATGGCAACGATCAAGTCCACATAAAAAGTAAAAAGCTAGTGACTACTATCCACTCTGACGCTAACTAAAGTCGTCCTACAATAACTTCGGTAATGCTTTCGTCATCAATCAATGACGTGTTTACGGTCTCGGCCAACCCGAGCAGGTATCTAAACCAGCGACCGTGGCTAATTCAAATACCTGCTCGGGTTGGCCGAGACCGTAAACACGTCATTTAATGATGACGAAAGCATTACCAAAATTATTGTAAGACGACTCTACCTGTAGCCTCACACATAATATCTTCCAGCGCCCCCTCCCCTCCCGCTCTCCCTCCCCCTGACCCGCGAAACACCTGCGGCGCAATAGCCTCGTTCGGAGAGTCCCCTATCCATCTCGGCCATTGTCTGATAGATGTCGCCTCGATCGACCCCCCAAGGGGATTCCCGACACCAGAACCGTGACGTATATTGAAACTCTGGATCAGTGAATATTAAGCTAGAATAGAAAGGTTTTCTCGTTCCGTTCATATGACTCGATATAACTCATTTACACTTGATATATATAACGGTCACCTAGACGAACAGTGTTGCCATTGTGTACCGTGGTAATTAATTGTGGGCATTGTTGTGACGTCACTCGCGGGACAAAACACATTAGCGTTGCCGTTAATGGTTCAGATATGATTATGATGCTTTGCTTGTATCATTACACATTTAACAATGACCTGCTGTGTGTACAAAGCATGATATCTGTCTCCTCTAATTGCTTCCAAATGCTTTGTCGATAGTAAAAAATAAAAATAGAACGTTTCATCCTCAAGATCATCTAATACTTATTGTTTTAATAATAGTCGTTGTGTTCTAAAGACGGAGACTTCATTTTGAGGGCAAGATCTAATCTTCAAAGGATACTAATTTTACCAAAGAGCAGCACTTACACGCGCGTTAACTCCTCGGAAAACTAATCAACCGTAAACTTCAATAGAGTACCACAGACCTTTCCTGCGTTGCAAAATCTATACAACGATGACTGACCATACGCCGGGAGCCGATCGAGATGACCGATACTGCACTGAATGTAGAAACGTGGCAAACCTGTAGCGCGCAGGTGGATAATATGAGGGGTGTCTACCCGCCGGACCCCACTTATTCTGCCTCAGTGGAGAGCGGCATATCCCGCCTTGCACCTAAATTGGCGTCTACGATTTTATAAGTTTTCAATTTTGTAATGTGTAATTTCACCATTAAAAACAAAAATCATTTGGTTTACAACACATCTCTATTCAAAGATATTGTTGTCCCAAGACAACCTTACACGTCATGCTTTCGTCTCGGGCGAGGTATTCGTAACCAAACAGAGATCAGTATTTGCGCGCTTTTGTCTCGGGCGGTTCGCTGGTTGACCATACGAATACCTCGCCTTTGACGAAAGCATATGTAAGGTAGTTTTGGGTTGCCTGTAGTATAATTTACAAGATTTAACAGTAAATACTTGTACAAGAGTCTTACAACATTCAAAATGCAATTCCAAGTTCTGGAACTCGTGTTCATGGCCACCACATATATCCCTAATAAAGAGTATACACTTACGTACACTAATAATGAAATAGGGTATGTGTGTAGTAAATGTGTGATATCGTTCAAAACTATTATCCTTGCTTAAAACTCAAATATTTTCAAAATCTTTTTATCCAACGGTTTTGCACTTTTAAGTGTGTACTGTATAGTTAAGCGAGCGAAGCGAGCGTCTCCATTAGGCTTTTATGGCACTTCGTTCTGTTCGTTTGTTTGTTTTGTTTGTTTTTGTTTTTTGTTTTTGTCTGTCGATAGCGATCGAACGGAAAGTCAGAGCAACTTGAAATTTGAACTATCCACAAGCCTCAATGTGGATTGAAGGTGTATAGTTTTGTGGTAAAATCGTTCGAAAAGTTAAAAAGTTACATATATGAAACTCTAAAATATTTTTCGGAAACAAAATGGCGGCAAAATGTGAGATCACTATATCTTTATAAAGTTTTTTCCGAATACGAATATGTTCCATTTTATGGCTATCTGATAAGTTTTGGTAAGTTACATAAAAGTTACTAGTAAATATTAACCTGAACCACAGTAACGGCAAAATGTGCGGTGGCTATATTAAAGTAAATTTTCGGTTGGTCACGAATACACTAATTTGAATGTGATCTGATACGTATAAGAGGCAGAAATTACATTTCTCTTGCAGTAAATAAGTGTTAATAACGGTGGCGGACCGTGTTGAAAACACTTTACGAAATGACAACGAAAATTCTTAGCAACGCACATTGCACAGCATTTAACAATATCTGGAAGTATAATAGCTATGGAAATTAGAAACATGTTTGCAATGCGCATTCTTGAATTGTTGTTAATTGTTGTTTTTATTAGCTTTGAAAACCTTTCACCAGAAAGTTCGTAGATACGGACGCGCTCGCTTATCAACGCGTCACACAGAGCGTTTTCCTAATGTTTATCCATACAACACCACGTTTCTTGTTTCGCTCGCTGCATGGGTGACATCACAGGGTGACATCGTACTGACCTCGGATAAAAATATACTTTGGAAACAAAATTTCCATCAATTTATTTTGTCAAGAAGGTGATTGCAGAAAGATTAAAACAACCAAACATAACATTTACAATTGTACAAAATTAAACATTTTTGAGTACGTAGGGTGGTCGATTATTTTGAAGGATCACGTTGAAATATTGAGATTATATAGATGGTCCTCCGTAAGGGGATATACAACTCTCTCTCTCTCTCTCTCTCTCTCTCTCTCTCTCTCTCTCTCTCATCTCTCCTCTCTCTCCAACTGGTGGCCGCCTATTCATACAATAATTCCATTATTGTGTTATTCGGAATCGAACGTATGGCATTGTTCTTATAAAAGGTTCCCAGCCAGTAGCAAAGCCCATTCTTCTTTTTATATTATCAAGATACAAAAAATTTCAGTATTGTGTTCGGAAAATTGCTTTTCCATGTCAATTTAGTCTCGCCGTTCTACGCTTTGTGATGGTTTCGTGAATGGCTCGTAGCTCAATTTTCGGACGTTTTAGTTTCCACGTACAGTGACGTCACTAAAAGCCTGTGGAACATGGTTTATATGACGTCACTGATATCGTGGGCGTACAACCAAATGTCAGTTACTCCGTTTTCTTAGTTCTGACCCAAATGGCTTTGGCGTTTAAGAAGCACCTTGGTGACTTTTGGCAGCGAATATAAATACAAATTTGTGAATAAGTATAGATTACTTTTTATAGGTGAGAGGTGTTTTAAAACACCCAACATGTTCTTTACCCAGTAATATAAGCCAATGTTTCCCATTGCTATTAGCTAAATGATTGAAATTACATAAGTAAAGCAGTAATCATGGCAGTTTTGAGAATGCAAAAAATAACTTAAGTGGACTAAGTGAATTTTGCCTGTCAAAAAAAAGTTGACTTTTTTTAACGGACTTAGTGAGATGATAAGCCGTTGTTACACAAACCTGAGCAAAACTGTACTTAGTGATATTTGGCACTCAATGGAGGATTTTGTTCTGGATTTAATGACCTTCTTAACCCAATTTCACAAAAAATTGAATTAGTGACTTTTGGTTCTATGCACACGTTATATTTCATATTTTGGTTGTTACGGAAGTAACTACAGTATTATTATTTATCTGTAATGAGAACGAAAACGGCCACGTAATGGTCGAGAATGTTAAGTATAATGTATTGCGTCGTGGACAATGTAGTTCTCATTTCAGCAGCCTAGGATAGAAACTAGGACGGGAATAATGACGCAAGTGTTCTCGGAAGCGTCGTCCTGTAGTAGGCAGCTACATTTACAGCTAGATTGCACGATCCATGTTGAAATCAATTTGTATCACTGTCACACAGGATACAATATGATATGATATATAATATAATATAATATAATATAATATAATATAATATAATATAATATAATATAATATAATATAATATAATATAATATAATATAATATAATATAATATAATATAATATAATATAATATAATATAATATAATATAATATAATATAATATAATATAATATAATATAATATAATATAATATAATATAATATAATATAATATAATATAATATAATATAATATAATATAATATAATATAATATAATATAATATAATATAATATAATATAATATAATATAATATAATATAATATAATATAATATAATATAATATAATATAATATAATATAATATAATATAATATAATATAATATAATATAATATAATATAATATAATATAATATAATATAATGTAATATAAAATATACTTAATACTTAAACAGTATTATTATTATAGCACCCACACCACTTTCAATTTGTTTTCACGTTTGTGTGTGAGCTGACCAGTTGTTCAATTGCTCCTGTTGAAAACCCTTATATAATGCGGTATAATGCTATTGCCCCTGTTTTAAACCCTTAAATAATAGTTTCTATAAAAAAAAAAAAAAGGTCTAGAGGAAAGGTCTACGCGGCGAACAATTGACCGCAGTTGGCGAAGGGTTCTGGTAAAAAAAAAAACTTTCAGCACAATGGATACTTACAATTCGAGTGCCGGGCTGAACAATGTTTGATTCCGACAATAATTTCAAAGCGCGACACTTGTAATCATGTTATTTAGGTTTTTCTGATCATTTTCGTTTTTTGTGCGAAGTCAGTATCTTAATTTAAAGAGAACACGATGTTGATGATGTTTTTTGGATACTTGATCCCTAACATTATTGCATCAAGGAACATTAACAAAACTTTAGCCAGTGGTGTATTCATTCCTCAGAAGTCCCCGCATACCCTTCCCAACATTAAAAAACATATAATAAGCCGAAACGATTTTAATTAATTTTCATAACTATTTAACATAACACATTATATGACATGTGCAATCTATTAAGCTCGCCATTACAATAATTATATTGCGTTCGTTTACTATTCTTTATTAATGAGTATGTTAATGAGTATTAATGAGTATTAATGAGTATGGGTGACTCTTCCTTACTCAAATTGTTTTTGACATTGTTCTGAAGTCGAGCTTGAAAATTTGGATGCAACGATTGAAAGTGGATATTAGCACATGAAAAGAAAGTAACATTCCAAAAAAGCACCGGCGCTTTGAGAAAGTGATGCATTGTATGCAGGTGGCCAGGATTAAGGAATTGAAAGAGGAGCAGACAAGACAGTCCGCACACAGCTCCTGCCTCGTGCACGTGCACCCAATTGTTTTCCAATTTCCAGGAAACGTAGGCTAGCACAGTGGCCGGGGTAATACTGGGTTCAGTTCCCGCGACACGCTGGGCTCCGGATTCTGACATCGTTCTGTTCTGTGATTTTGATTTGCCAACCACTTACGAACGCAGACTTGATTTAATAATATTTTATTCAATGGGTTGATAAAAGTTGAGGGGGTAGAGGGTTGACGATCGCACTTTTCACCCCCGCCCCCACCTCCCCTCCCCTTCCCCATGTGCGCTACCGTCCACACGTACCGGTACATATCTAATAAAACAAATCTAATATATAAGTGAATTTGTGTGTACAGTGTACACTCTACACACTCACAAGTTATAATTTTCATTAGCTTGTCAGGGGATATTGTATTATAATTTATTGTGACTCGTTGTTAAGTCACGGCTTTCGTATATGCCAGTTTCACATACATGGAAACAGTCTGTGTCCAAAGTTGAAAAAATCTACCCGAACCAAGAATCGAACCCAGGATCTGCTGCAATGGAAGCAGAAATAAACCCACTAGACCAACGCGCTACACATGAATAAGGCTTTGTAAACATATAATTATGAAAATTACATGTATTTTGGATGTACCCTGCATTACATGTATGTGGACGTTGGTGGATGTGTGACTAAAAATTGAGCTATAGCTACAATTAAAAAAAGTGTCTGTATTGTCTTAGCGCTGCGCGTTCCATGTTACGCTTTTGAATAGCGTTATGATGACGGAAAGTCGAAAACTATAATTACCTTATTTTGAATAACTATTTTAAGTCACCCCCAAGTCCCTTTTCTCTCTAAATGAATACATGGGTGTGACAGGTTGTAAATAAGTTCTTTTGAGACGTTCGGAGTCCACCCGCAGATGGTCGCCAACGATAATTGCTTCGGTGAGGGATGTTGAAAAAGGTCCCATCGCAGCGCTTTGTCGTGCGTGGCGTAGCCTGAGGTGCTGAACAGCCGATGTGATACAAATTTTAGTGCAGTATAATGCTATTGCTCCTGTTTTAAACCCTTATATAATAGTTTCTTGTGTGGTATAATGCTATTGCTCCTGTTTTAAACCCTTATATAATAGTTTCTAGTGCGGTATAATGCTGTTGCTCCTGTTTTAAACCCTTAAATAATTGTTTCTAGTGTGGTATAATGCTATTGCTCCTGTTTTAAACCCTTAAATAATTGTTTCTTGTGTGGTATAATGCTATTGCTCCTGTTTTAAACCCTTATATAATAGTTTCTAGTGCGGTATAATGCTGTTGCTCCTGTTTTAAACCCTTATATAATAGTTTCTAGTGTAACATAATGCTATTGCTCCTGTTTTAAACCCTTAAATAATAGTTTCTAGTGTGGTTTAATGCTATTGCTCCTGTTGTAAACCCTTATATAATAGTTTTTAGTGCGGTATTAAGCTATTGCTCCTGTTTTAAACCCTTTATAATAGTTTCTAGTGCATATAATGCTATTGGTCCTGTTGTCAACCCTTATTTAATAGTTTCTAGTGTGGTATAATGCTATTGCTCCTGTTGTAAACCCTTATAAAATAGGTTTTAGTGCGGTATAATGCTATTGCTCCTGTTGTAAACCCTTATATAATAGTTTCTAGTGCGGTATAATGCTATTGCTCCTGTTGAAAACCCTTATATAATAGTTTCTAGTGCGGTATGAAGCTATTGCTCCTGTTGTAAACCCTTATATAATAGTTTCTAGTGCGGTATAATGCTATTGCTCCTGTTGTAAACCCTTATATAATAGTTTTTAGTGCGGTATAATGCTATTGCTCCTGTTGTAAACCCTTATTTAATAGTTTCTAGTGCGGTATAATGCTATTGCTCCTAACCCTTCCTTAACCCTTATATAATAGTTTCTAGTGTGGTATAATGCTATTGCTCCTGTTGTAAATACTTATATAATAGTTTCTAGTGCGGTATTATGCTATTGCTCTTGTTGTAAACCCTTATTTAATAGTTTCTATTGCGGTATAAAGCTATTGCTCCTGTTGAAAACCCTGAAAACCAACCAAACAAACAAACAAACAAACAAACAAACAAACAAACAAACAAACAAACAAACAAACAAACAAACAAACAAACAAACAAAAAACAGGACGAGTGCCATTAAAGTAGAATGGAGACGCTCGCTCGTGTGGGCGTGACGTCATAGGTAGGGGTTGGAAGAGGGGGGGGGGCTTTGTCTGAACACTGCATATGAAGTAAGGTAGGTAGATACAGGAGATTGTAGAACACTGCATATGAAGTAAGGTAGGTAGGTACAGGAGATTGTAGCTTCAAGCAATGCCAATCATCGGAACACCTCCCAGGTCCATGAAAGTGGTTATCTGAAACGTTGTTGACAGCGGAATTACCGAACAAAATTAAGATGAAAGTTAAGCAGATATTGCGTTGTGGGACGAATCTAACACAGACAGACTCAAAGATATTAGAAAAAGATGATCATGTCTGCGTGAAATTCAATTGTTTGATTATTTCTTGTTTACTGCCGCCTTGTTGCCTCTTACGACAGGCTGAGCTACCTCACTAACCGGCCCGAGTCAACACCAGCGCATATCACGTATCATCGTGCCTTGCGGATTAGTCCTTCATTTAACGTGAAAAATAATCTCAATCATATGGGCAAATGGTATCATATATGGTTGGATTCACAGAACTTCAGGGAATAACGCCTTTAATGATACTTTTGAAATCACCGACTCAACGAGGCGTCACGACGCTTTGAACTTGACCGACGCCTCTTTTTTTTAGTAGCGCATGCGACCATTAACATCACTATAACTAAAGAAAATACGAACATACCATGTTTATTGTAGTTGTATTCTATTGACAAGACCGTATTTAGTAACAACATTATCAATTATTAGTGTTTTTGTTAGCAAAACCGTCTGTTTCAAAGGCAAATAGACCTTGTTTTATAATTTATTTTAGAAACACCTGACTTTCGATTGCTCTGAAATCTACAGTTTAAATCATACACTTTTAATATTCATCAATAATATGAAACATATTATTGCCAATAATATGGCTATTTTGGATTGTGTACAAAGAATTTTGTTTGTATTTTACATAATTTTCTGTATTATGGCGTGCCGCGCATTGTATGTATCTCGCGCTTACGCCCGCCCCGCTTACACCGACATTAAAGCTACGTTTCCTCTCATTTTTGAACACTGAGTATTTTATAACATTAGAGGACCTGAGATTATCATTTAGGATGATTGTATTTGTATGTTGATAGTCTGTTTTGGTAAAAAAAATAAAAAAAAAAAAAAAAAAAATAATAATAATAATAATAATAATAATAATAATTTATAATAATAATAATAATAATAATAATAATAATAATAATAATAATAATAATAATAATAATAATAATAATAATAATAATAATAATAATAATAATAATAATAATAATAATAATAATAATAATAATGATAATAATGATAATAATAATAATAATAATAATAATAATAATAATAATAATAATAATAATAATAATAATAATAATAATAATAATAATAATAATAATAATAATAATAATAATAATAATAATAATAATAATAATAATAATAGAAATAATAATAGCAATAATATTAATAATAATTAAACAATCAACATTGTGCATTGTGAAATACAAGCTTTGTTATCACACATAGACTACTGAGTTTTTTCTAGCCTTAGAATTTAATTTATCGTGAAAAATAGTCTCAATTATATGGTCAAAGAGTATCATATATGGTTGGATTCACAGAGCTTCAGAAAATAACGCCTTTTATGATACTTTTGAAATCACCGACTCAACGAGGCGTCACGACGCTTTGAACATGAACTACGCCTCTTTTTTTCGCTAGCGCATGCGAACATTAAAATCACTATAACTCAAGACGATACAAACCAATCATGTTTATCCTTAATATATTCTATTGGCAAGACCTCATTTAGTAACAATAATGAAAATTATCTGTGGTTTGTTCAACAAAACAGTTTGTTTCAAATGTAAATAGACCTTGTTTTATAATTTATTTTAGAATCGCCTTACTTTCGATTGCTCTGAAATCTACAATTATCTGCTGGAATATCTGCTAGAGGAATATTTAGATTTCATTCCAGTGCTCGAACCCAGATACTTATATGATAGTTGCTCTAAGTGTTTCAGAAGGGTATGTTGGCATGGTGGAAGGTTGGGAGATTCAATAAGTCCCTTCCTCGAACAGAAGAGGGAATAGCGAAGGCTGTTGACTTCTGATGTTCTTGCCACCATATAAATGGCATACAAAATCTTTGATCCAAATTGGACATCGACAGACAAGTCAAAATCGTGTCCTAGTTGGGATAGAGGCAATAGAGATGTAGTTGAGTGGTACATTCTCAATTCAGAAGTGAGGGAGACGTTTCTCCACCTATTTACATAGTTCACTGATTGTAGAAAATTCCAAAGGCATTGTGCACCACGATATCGTTGGCTAGAATAAAGTAGGCCTATACACTAGGGGATCTGTTATGGTCCCAGTGGACGTAATGGTGACCAACTGGAATATTCCATTCGAAAAATCACTACTAGTTAGTATAACAAAACGAAAGGCTTGATTATTTCTCATCCATTACAAACGATTTACCACAAGCACAAGAAAAGGGAGGCAGAAAACACAAATGTAGGTATCTGTCATTCGAAACAGAACAAACACAAGGAATCCTTGCACTACCAGGAATGAAACTAAAGACCTTTGATGGCACAAAGAAGAAAAAACTGTTATTAAAACCAAGGAGAAAATGTTGATCCGTCGAGCGGACAGAGAGCTATTTTCAGATATCACATTAGTTGCTACAAATAGGCAACTATACATGAGGTAGAATCACTTTCATGGGCTCTCGCTTCATTAGATGCAGCTCCACATAAAAAAGCAAAATACAGCCTTATGAAAGTTTTGCTGCTGTGGACGTACTGGAAACCAGTGATATGATCTTTTCACCAGCATAGGTATAGGGTCTACCTAATTGGTGGTAAGTATAATATTTGTTTCGTAGGAAACCTGCGTAGGGACAATCCATGTCCCTTATCAGGTGAGTAACTAGGTATTGCGGTATTTGGAGTAGTTGGGATGGAATTTCCGAGGGCTGTTAGTATGACTCAATGCTAGCACTCATCTTGGGACTGAGGGAAACCTCGGAAAAACCTTCAGTCAGTATTGCCGGGGGCCGGTATCGAACCAGCGACCTGTTGAATTAGGGTATCCGTCTTACCGTTGAGCCACCTCTATCGGTATTTAATCGATGGTTTGAGTTTAGTGCAAAAGGTAAGATATTCTATTACAATTTACAACATTCAACGGTGTTTCAAGATATTTGTTTTGAAGATTGCAAGACTCTGGAGACGCTAAGCGAATAGACATGGAATGTGACTGATATTTATTTTGAGCTCTCCATTAAAAGGATAAAGAGGTTAAAAACTCAGACGGCTGGAACCTTGCATTTATTCTGAAAAATTGCAGAGGCCACAACATTAAACACTGGAGCTTGTCAGATGTCAACTATTCCCTGTTCTGGGCGAGGAAGCGACTTATTGACTCTCAAAACCTTCCAACATGCCAACATGCACTTCTAAAACACATATTTAAAGAAAACTACCACTACCAGGCAGGTATCTGAGTCTGAGCATTTAAAATTGAAATGCAACCAAAACAATTCTCCACAAGATCTTCATGGATGGAAAAATATTGGCGACTCGATTGAGATTGAATGCATGAGCTGCGAACCGGCCGGCACCTACTGCAGTACTGGAGCTGATTTCTGACTTCTTTGCTTTGTATTATGAATGGACTCCGATGTACGGACATGTGTACAATTAAAACTTGAAGAAATGCCAATGAAAAGTAATGGTGAGTTGAGAACGATGGCGAGAACATTGATGTTCAGCCCATGGATTCTACCGATTCTGAAAACGAGGACACCGAATAAAATACTAACTAAAACGTTGCTTTTACTAAACCTCTATTTCCAGGCACATTCAATCTTTACGATTATAACACAACGACCAACATGATTATTCTGACCAAACGTGCAATACAAGAACAATTACTAATCATAGTATATAAGTAAATCATGTTCGCAGATTTAGGTTGACCATGGTATAAGCTACTTCTTTCAAATACATTCTAAGTGACCTGTTTAATAACAATAAGTAATAATCTATTTCCATGAAACTTATGTTTCAAAAATAATGTTCAGTAAAGACAATGTATGTTATTGATGATGATGCTCGTATTTTACAACAAATTTATTATTTATTATATTTATTTATTATATATATTTTTTATATTTATTGTGATACTAATTTGTTAAACAAATATGCAATCTGTATACTAATACTGTAGACTAATAGCGTAAGCTAAATAAAGATAATTGTTTGATTTGTTGATTGATTGATTGAACGATTGATTGATTGTTGATTGATTACAGCACACGTGAATTGTGTTATACATATATCGTTTTTTTTTTTTTGTTTTTTTTACAAAAACAGACTATCAACATACAAATTTAATCAATAATCAATAACAATACAAACATAAATGTCCTATAATGTCATAAAATACTCAGTGTTCAAAAACGAGACGAAACGTAGCTCTAATGTTTGTGTACGCGGTGCGGCCGTAGGTGCAGCATATCCACAATGCGCGGCACGTCAAAATACAAAACGTGATCTAAAATACAAACAAAATTTTTTATACACATTTCAAGATAGCCATATGATTTATAATTGTTTGGTTTATACTACTGTTGAATATAACGTGTGTATGATTTAAATTGTAGATTTCAGAGCAATCGAAAGTAAGGCGATTCTAAAATAAATTATAAAACAAGGTCTATTTACATTTGAAACAGACTGTTTTGTCGAACAAACCACAAATAATTTTCATTATTGTTACTAAATGAGGTCTTGTCAATAGAATATACTAAGAATAAACATGATTGGTTTGTATCGTCTTGAGTTATAGTGATTTTAATGGTCGCATGCGCTAGCGAAAAAAAGAGGCGCCGTTCAAGTTCAAAGCGTCGTGACGCCTCGTTGAGTCGGTGATTTCAAAAGTATCATAAAAGGCGTTATTGCTTGAAGTTCTGTGAATCCAACCATATATGATACCCTTTGCCCATATGATTGAGACTATTTTTCAATATTGTGTCAGTTAAATGAAGGACTAGATATGGAACTCCCCTTCTATGGCAATGAATTCAAGACGCATACTTGTAGACAGCTGCCGTTACTGTAGAGCGTTGCTCGCGATGCGTTACGTGCGTTGCTCACGTCCAAGTGTTTACAGTAGCGCGACCTTTGGTAGACCTAACGCGAGCAACGCGAGCAAACAAAAATACGACCACTGTCATGACATGTTCATAACCTAAATGGATCTGTGATGGAAGACTATAGTCTACATACTTACAAATACAATTTCGCCATGTGGCAGAGAGAAAATGCAGCTCTTGTTTACCTCGAAATGTGGAAGAAAAAATTTTGTTTGTAGGTTAGATTCCGTCATCGATCAGAATATATTAAATAAGAAGTTTGGCATTGTTGCATGGGTTCGTTTCGCGAGCAACGCGGCTGAAGCGGCAAACTCGCAATCAGATTGGTCTACGAGCATAACGCGCCTGACGCGCCTAACGCGTCACTGCCAACGCTCTATAATAAGGCAGCTTTACTCTTTTCTCTTTACGATGACCTCGCAAGAACATTGATATATTTTTGGAACTCCAATCTTATATGTGGGATTAAAGAATCACTTCGCTATCAGACACGTAATAACTATCATAATTATTTATCTTACTTCAACCTATCAATTTTCTTCAACCACATTTTCGGTTTGTTGCATTTCCTAGGCCCATGATTCAGAGTTCTCCCCTAATTAGAAGAAACCACCGGTTGATATGTCATGTCTTATCTGTCCTAAGATAGGGGATCGCCGGGCTTACAAATTTGTCTGAATCACTAGTTCAATCGTTCTTCTCTTCTTTTATATTCTTGTTCGAAATGTTTTCCGACCATTATTCTCCACTTTGTCGCTGCGTCTTCAATTTCGTCGAGCTTGTCTCTTCCGATCATTTTATCCCCCTTCCTGCTCGACCCTAATACCCCACGTGTGGAGTTGACTTATCGACCCAGTGCTTCACGTTTATAGTCCTATCTGCTCAGTTCTAAGCGTTTATATAGTCCTATCTGCTCAGTTCTAAGCGTTTATATAGTCCTATCTGCTCAGTGCTTCACGTTTATAGTCCTATCTGCTCAGTTCTAAGCGTTTATATAGTCCTATCTGCTCAGTGCTTCACGTTTATAGTCCTATCTGCCCAGTTCTAAGCGTTTATATAGTCCTATCTGCTCAGTTCTAAGCGTTTATATAGTCCTATCTGCTCAGTTCTAAGCGTTTATATAGTCCTATCTGCTCAGTGCTTCACGTTTATAGTCCTATCTGCTCAGTTCTAAGCGTTTATATAGTCCTATCTGCTCAGTTCTAAGCGTTTATATAGTCCTATCTGCTCAGTTCTAAGCGTTTATATAGTCCTATCTGCTCAGTGCTTCACGTTTATAGTCCTATCTGCCCAGTTCTAAGCGTTTATATAGTCCTATCTGCCCAGTTCTAAGCGTTTATATAGTCCTATCTGCTCAGTTCTAAGCGTTTATATAGTCCTATCTGCTCAGTTCTAAGCGTTTATATAGTCCTATCTGCTCAGTGCTTCACGTTTATATAGTCCTATCTGCTCGGTTCTAAGCGTTTATATAGTCCTATCTGCTCAGTTCTAAGCGTTTATATAGTCCTATCTGCTCAGTGCTTCACGTTTATAGTCCTATCTGCTCAGTGCTTCACGTTTATAGTCCTATCTGCTCAGTGCTTCACGTTTATATAGTCCTATCTGCTCAGTGCTTCACGTTTATAGTCCTATCTGCTCAGTGCTTCACGTTTATAGTCCTATCTGCTCAGTGCTTCACGTTTATAGTCCTATCTGCTCAGTGCTTCACGTTTATAGTCCTATCTGCTCAGTGCTTCACGTTTATAGTCCTATCTGCTCAGTGCTTCACGTTTATATAGTCCTATCTGCTCAGTGCTTCACGTTTATATAGTCCTATCTTCTCAGTTCTAAGCGTTTATATAGTCCTATCTGCTCAGTTCTAAGCGTTTATATAGTCCTATCTGCTCAGTTCTAAGCGTTTATAAAGTCCTATCTGCTCAGTTCTAAGCGTTTATATAGTCCTATCTGCTCAGCGCTTCACGTTTATATAGTCCTATCTGCTCAGTTCTAAGCGTTTATCTAGTCCTATCTGCTCAGTTCTAAGCGTTTATATAGTCCTATCTGCTCAGTTCTAAGCGTTTATATAGTCCTATCTGCTCAGTTCTAAGCGTTTATATAGTCCTATCTGCGAAGTGCTTCACGTTTGTATAGTCCTATCTGCTCAATGCTTCACGTTTGTATAGTCCTATCTGCTCAGTTCTAAGCGTGTATATAGTCCAATCTGCTCAGTGCTTCACGTTTATATAGTCCTATCTGCTCAGTGCTTTACGTTTGTATAGTCCTATCTGCTCAGTTCTAAGCGTTTATATAGTCCTATCTGCTCAGTTCTAAGCGTTTATATAGTCCTATCTGCTCAGTTCTAAGCGTTTATATACTCCTATCTGCTCAGTTCTAAGCGTTTGTATAGTCCTATCTGCTCAGTTCTAAGCGTTTATATAGTCCTATCTGCTCAGTTCTAAGCGTTTATATAGTCATATCTGCTCAGTTCTAGGCGTTTATTTAGTCCTATCTGCTCAGTTCTAAGCGTTTATATAGTCCTATCTGCTCAGTGCTTCACGTTTATATAGTCCTATCTGCTCAGTGCTTCACGTTTATATAGTCCTATCTGCTCAGTTCTAAGCGTTTATATAGTCCTATCTGCTCAGTTCTAAGCGTGTATATAGTCCTATCTGCTCAGTTCTAAGCGTTTATATAGTCCTATCTGCTCAGTGCTTCACGTTTATATAGTCCTATCTGCTCAGTGCTTCACGTTTATATAGTCCTATCTGCTCAGTGCTTCACGTTTATATAGTCCTATCTGCTCAGTGCTTCACGTTTATATAGTCCTATCTGCTCAGTGCTTCACGTTTGTATAGTCCTATCTGCTCAGTGCTTCACGTTTGTATAGTCCTATCTGCTCAGTTCTAAGCGTTTATATAGTCCTATCTGCTCAGTTCTAAGCGTTTATATAGTCCTATCTGCTCAGTGCTTCACGTTTATATAGTCCTATCTGCTCAGTGCTTCACGTGTTTATATAGTCCTATCTGCTTAGTGCTTCACGTTTGTATAGTCCTATCTGCTCAGTGCTTCACGTTTATATAGTCCTATCTGCTCAGTGCTTCACGTTTATATAGTCCTATCTGCTCAGTGCTTCACGTTTGTATAGTCCTATCTGCTCAGTGCTTCACGTTTGTATAGTCCTATCTGCTCAGTGCTTCACGTTTATATAGTCCTATCTGCTCAGTGCTTCACGTTTATATAGTCCTATCTGCTCAGTGCTTCACGTGTTTATATAGTCCTATCTGCTCAGTGCTTCACGTTTGTATAGTCCTATCTGCTCAGTGCTTCACGTTTGTATAGTCCTATCTGCTCAGTGCTTCACGTTTGTATAGTCCTATCTGCTCAGTTCTAAGCGTTTATATAGTCCTATCTGCTCAGTGCTTCACGTTTATATAGTCCTATCTGCTCAGTTCTAAGCGTTTATATAGTCCTATCTGCTCAGTTCTAAGCGTTTATATAGTCCTATCTGCTCAGTTCTAAGCGTTTATATAGTCCTATCTGCTCAGTGCTTCACGTTTATTAAGTCCTATCTGCTCAGTTCTAAGCGTTTATATAGTCCTATCTGCTCAGTGCTTCACGTTTATTAAGTCCTATCTGCTCAGTTCTAAGCGTTTATATAGTCCTATCTGCTCAGTTCTAAGCGTTTATATAGTCCTATCTGCTCAGTTCTAAGCGTTTATATAGTCCTATCTGCTCAGTTCTAAGCGTTTATATAGTCCTATCTGCTCAGTGCTTCACGTTTATTAAGTCCTATCTGCTCAGTTCTAAGCGTTTATATAGTCCTATCTGCTCAGTGCTTCACGTTTATTAAGTCCTATCTGCTCAGTTCTAAGCGTTTATATAGTCCTATCTGCTCAGTTCTAAGCGTTTATATAGTCCTATCTGCTCAGTTCTAAGCGTTTATATAGTCCTATCTGCTCAGTTCTAAGCGTTTATATAGTCCTATCTGCTCAGTTCTAAGCGTTTATATAGTCCTATCTGCTCAGCTCTAAGCGTTTATATAGTCCTATCTGCTCAGTGCTTCACGTTTATATAGTCCTATCTGCTCAGTTCTAAGCGTTTATATAGTCCTATCTGCTCAGTTCTAAGCGTTTATATAGTCCTATCTGCTCAGTGCTTCACGTTTATTAAGTCCTATCTGCTCAGTTCTAAGCGTTTATATAGTCCTATCTGCTCAGTGCTTCACGTTTGTATAGTCCTATCTGCTCAGTGCTTCACGTTTAAATAGTCCTATCTGCTCAGCTCTAAGCGTTTATATAGTCCTATCTGCTCAGTGCTTCACGTTTATATAGTCCTATCTGCTCAGCTCTAAGCGTTTATATAGTCCTATCTGCTCAGTTCTAAGCGTTTATATAGTCCTATCTGCTCAGCGCTTCACGTTAATATAGTCCTATCTGCTCAGCGCTTCACGTTTATATAGTCCTATCTGCTCAGTTCTAAGCGTTTATATAGTCCTATCTGCTCAGTGCTTTACGTGTATATAGTCCTATCTGCTCAGTGCTTTACGTGTATATAGTCCTATCTGCTCAGCGCTTCACGTTTATATAGTCCTATCTGCTCAGTTCTAAGCGTTTATATAGTCCTATCTGCTCAGTGCTTCACGTGTATATAGTCCTATCTGCCCAGTTCTAAGCGTTTATATAGTCCTATCTGCTCAGTGCTTCACGTTTATATAGTCCTATCTGCTCAGTTCTAAGCGTTTATATAGTCCTATCTGCTCAGTGCTTTACGTTTATATAGTCCTATCTGCTCAGCTCTAAACGTTAATATAGACCTATCTGCTCAGCTCTAAACGTTTATATAGTCCTATCTGCTCAGCTCTAAGCGTTTATATAGTCCTATCTGCTCAGCTCTAAGCGTTTATATAGTCCTATCTGCTCAGCTCTAAGCGTTTATATAGTCCTATCTGCTCAGCTCTAAGCGTTTATATAGTCCTATCTGCTCAGCTCTAAGCGTTTATATAGTCCTATCTGCTCAGCTCTAAGCGTTTATATAGTCCTATCTGCTCAGCGCTTCACGTTTATATAGTCCTATCTGCTCAGTTCTAAGCGTTTATATAGTCCTATCTGCTCAGTGCTTTACGTTTATATAGTCCTATCTGCTCAGCTCTAAACGTTTATATAGTCCTATCTGCTCAGCTCTAAACGTTTATATAGTCCTATCTGCTCAGCTCTAAGCGTTTATATAGTCCTATCTGCTCAGCTCTAAGCGTTTATATAGTCCTATCTGCTCAGCTCTAAACGTTTATATAGTCCTATCTGCTCAGCTCTAAGCGTTTATATAGTCCTATCTGCTCAGCTCTAAGCGTTTATATAGTCCTATCTGCTCAGCTCTAAGCGTTTAAATAGTCCTATCTGCTCAGCTCTAAGCGTTTATATAGTCCTATCTGCTCAGCGCTTCACGTTTATATAGTCCTATCTGCTCAGTTCTAAGCGTTTATATTGTCCTATCTGCTCAGTGCTTCACGTTTATATAGTCATATCTGCTCAGTGCTTCACGTTTATATAGTCCTATCTGCTCAGTTCTAAGCGTTTATATAGTCCTATCTGCTCAGTGCTTCACGTTTATATAGTCCTATCTGCTCAGTGCTTTACGTTTGTATAGTCCTATCTGCTCAGTGCTTCACGTTTGTATAGTCCTATCTGCTCAGTGCTTCACGTTTATATAGTCCTATCTGCTCAGTTCTAAGCGTTTATATAGTCCTATCTGCTCAGTGCTTCACGTTTATATAGTCCTATCTGCTCAGTGCTTCACGTTTGTATAGTCCTATCTGCTCAGTGCTTCACGTTTATATAGTCTTATCTGCTCAGTGCTTCACGTTTATATAGTCATATCTGCTCAGTGCTTCACGTTTATATAGTCCTATCTGCTCAGTGCTTCACGTTTGTATAGTCCTATCTGCTCAGTGCTTCACGTTTGTATAGTCCTATCTGCTCAGTGCTTCACGTTTATAAAGTCCTATCTGCTCAGTTCTAAGCGTTTATATAGTCCTATCTGCTCAGTGATTCACGTTTATATAGTCCTATCTGCTCAGTGCTTCACGTTTATATAGTCCTATCTGCTCAGTGCTTCACGTTTGTATAGTCCTATCTGCTCAGTGCTTCACGTTTGTATAGTCCTATCTGCTCAGTGCTTCACGTTTATATAGTCCTATCTGCTCAGTGCTAAGCGTTTATATAGTCCTATCTGCTCAGTGCTTCACGTTTGTATAGTCCTATCTGCTCAGTGCTTCACGTTTGTAGAGTCCTATCTGCTCAGTGCTTCACGTTTGTATAGTCCTATCTGCTCAGTGCTTCACGTTTATAAAGTCCTATCTGCTCAGTTCTAAGCGTTTATATAGTCCTATCTGCTCAGTGATTCACGTTTATATAGTCCTATCTGCTCAGTGCTTCACGTTTATATAGTCCTATCTGCTCAGTGCTTCACGTTTGTATAGTCCTATCTGCTCAGTGCTTCACGTTTGTATAGTCCTATCTGCTCAGTGCTTCACGTTTGTATAGTCCTATCTGCTCAGTGCTAAGCGTTTATATAGTCCTATCTGCTCAGTTCTAAGCGTTTATAAAGTCCTATCTGCTCAGTTCTAAGCGTTTATATAGTCCTATCTGCTCAGTGCTTCACGTTTGTATAGTCCTATCTGCTCAGTGCTTCACGTTTGTATAGTCCTATCTGCTCAGTGCTTCACGTTTATATAGTCCTATCTGCTCAGTGCTTCACGTTTGTATAGTCCTATCTGCTCAGTTCTAAGCGTTTATAAAGTCCTATCTGCTCAGTGCTTCACGTTTATATAGTCCTATCTGCTCAGTGCTTCACGTTTATATAGTCCTATCTGCTCAGTTCTAAGCGTTTATATAGTCCTATCTGCTCAGTGCTTCACGTTTGTATAGTCCTATCTGCTCAGTTCTAAGCGTTTATAAAGTCCTATCTGCTCAGTGCTTCACGTTTATATAGTCCTATCTGCTCAGTTCTAAGCGTTTATAAAGTCCTATCTGCTCAGTTCTAAGCGTTTATATAGTCCTATCTGCTCAGTGCTTCACGTTTGTATAGTCCTATCTGCTCAGTGCTTCACGTTTGTATAGTCCTATCTGCTCAGTGCTTCACGTTTATATAGTCCTATCTGCTCAGTGCTTCACGTTTATATAGTCCTATCTGTCAGTGCTTCACGTTTATATAGTCCTATCTGCTCAGTGCTTCACGTTTATATAATCCTATCTGCTCAGTGCTTCACGTTTATATAGTCCTATCTGCTCAGTACTTCACGTTTATATAGTCCTATCTGCTCAGTGCTTTACGTTTGTATAGTCCTATCTGCTCAGTTCTAAGCGTTTATATAGTCCTATCTGCTCAGTGCTTCACGTTTATAGTCCTATCTGCTCAGTTCTAAGCGTTTATATAGTCCTATCTGCTCAGTGCTTTACGTTTGTATAGTCCTATCTGCTCAGTGCTTCACGTTTATATAGTCCTATCTGCTCAGTGCTTTACGTTTGTATAGTCCTATCTGCTCAGTTCTAAGCGTTTATATAGTCCTATCTGCTCAGTGCTTCACGTTTATATAGTCCTATCTGCTCAGTTCTAAGCGTTTATATAGTCCTATCTGCTCAGCTCTAAGCGTTTATCTAGTCCTATCTGCTCAGTTCTAAGCGTTTATATAGTCCTATCTGCTCAGCTCTAAGCGTTTATATAGTCCTATCTGCTCAGTTCTAAGCGTTTATATAGTCCTATCTGCTCAGTTCTAAGCGTTTATATAGTCCTATCTGCTCAGCTCTAAGCGTTTATATAGTCCTATCTGCTCAGTTCTAAGCGTTTATATAGTCCTATCTGCTCAGCTCTAAGCGTTTATATAGTCCTATCTGCTCAGCTCTAAGCGTTTATATAGTCCTATCTGCTCAGTTCTAAGCGTTTATATAGTCCTATCTGCTCAGTTCTAAGCGTTTATATAGTCCTATCTGCTCAGTGCTTCACGTTTATATAGTCCTATCTGCTCAGTTCTAAGCGTTTATATAGTCCTATCTGCTCAGTTCTAAGCGTTTATATAGTCCTATCTGCTCAGTTCTAAGCGTTTATATAGTCCTATCTGCTCAGTTCTAAGCGTTTATATAGTCCTATCTGCTCAGTGCTTCACGTTTATATAGTCCTATCTGCTCAGCTCTAAGCGTTTATATAGTCCTATCTGCTCAGTTCTAAGCGTTTATATAGTCCTATCTGCTCAGTTCTAAGCGTTTATATAGTCCTATCTGCTCAGTGCTTCACGTTTATATAGTCCTATCTGCTCAGCTCTAAGCGTTTATAGAGTCCTATCTGCTCAGTTCTAAGCGTTTATATAGTCCTATCTGCTCAGTTCTAAGCGTTTATATAGTCCTATCTGCTCAGCTCTAAGCGTTTATATAGTCCTATCTGCTCAGCTCTAAGCGTTTATATAGTCCTATCTGCTCAGTGCTTCACGTTTATATAGTCCTATCTGCTCAGTTCTAAGCGTTTATATAGTCCTATCTGCTCAGCTCTAAGCGTTTATATAGTCCTATCTGCTCAGTTCTAAGCGTTTGGAACATATTCTCATCGAAAATTTGTTTTTTCTAAAACTAGGGCAAAAACACAAAATTAGGAGTTTGAGTTTGAATTTAAACTTGCATATATAGTAGTTATAACTCGTCTTTTTGTTATATCACAGTTTGTGAAAGTGTCTCTGATAGCGTTGTCTTTATACGAGTTTTCTATACGCAGCAGGTACACGCTTGGTACACGGCAAAACCTTTTTTTACCTAGGGATGAAAAAATGCGTACTCTGAAAATTATGTTAGGATCATTTTTATAAAAATTTAGTACAAATCAATAAAGGCTAGTTTCAATACATACAAAATTTACCGCTCAGTTTGCAATTCCAGAATTAGATAAAATGTTATTTTAGAAACGAAATCTCTAATTATTGTGACAAAAACTGTTTTGAAAATGTTACTGAACAGTGTGATTAAGTACTATACTATTGTTTTAGTTCCACTCTTTATAAGTTTACTTGTAAGCATCTTTCAGACAATCATATTTTACCAGGTAGTACGTTTAGCTGTCATTACTCAGACAATGTCATTTCGGGGAGACCCTAGACTCCAGACGCATAGAAGAACACACAGTTTTAATTTGTATCATAAAACTTTGTGTCTAGATTCTTGAAGTATTGCCAAACGTCTAACACTTGTTAGAGGTTATAGCAGCGACCCCCCTTCCACACTAGTTTTAACGTCTCCTGCCCCCAGATAACGGAAATCTGTTGACTGTTGACTATGAAACGGGTTTTATAGGCTAGTTTAACGGGCACGTTTAACGTGTAGAAGTCGCGGCGTTTCCCCAAGGAAACGAACCTTCACAACACCGAGATCTCTTTTCCTGATTAAATCGACCTACCTTCCATTGAAGAGCTCGAGCCACTTGAGAGACGTGATAACACAACTCGAGTGGCTCTTATCTCGTGTTCAGTGCAGATACGAGATATCCTTATCAGCTGCCGAGTCGTTGCCCTCGTGGGGAGTTATCGGTGGTTTCGTTTCATAATCTATCCCCTTTTGCTCACTCCATTTCTCTTTCGCGATGCTTTGTGCCCTTCTGCTCATCGCAGAATACCATATCTAGGTTCTCGTTTCATCATCTGGCTGTCTACCTCTCGCTCACTCACTCACTCATTCTCACTCACTCTCACGCACTTACTCTCTCACTCACTCATTCACACATTCACTCATTCACTCACTCACTCACACATTCACTCACTCACACACTCACTCTCACTCCCTTACTCCCTCACTCACTCAGTCACACATTCACTCACTCACTCACTCACTCACTCACTCACTCACTCACTCACTCACTCACTCACTCACTCACTCACTCACTCACTCACTCACTCACTCACTCACTCACTCACTCACTCACTCACTCACTCACTCACTCACTCACTCACTCACTCACTCACTCATTCATTCGAACCCTATAACCTTTGTTCATAATTTCGTGCTAGCTGTACATTTACCAACTATTATTATAATATGGTTATATGCGGTTTTATAGGTAAACAAACTTGTTAGCAGAAGGCACAATAGAACCAATTAATTGAAAAATTGTTACTTTATTAATGTAGGGAACAGAAAGTTTTACAATACACTTTCTTTTCTCTCAGCGTCTCGAATAGTGTGATTGCAATAAGTCAACTTTTGCGGTCATATTTTTCGTGATCATTGCAAATTGAAAAAGTACATCTATAAATTAACAAACAATATGAATAACTAAATTTGGATCTTTTGAATCCAGCTTCTTGAATCCTTACGAAACTAAAGTGATTTTTCAAACAGAGAGTTTATAATGCATATTAATTAAAATCGTTATATCAACTATCAAGCCATTTCCCCTCCACCTTACCACCTCCACTCGTTACCAGCTGAGGCCTCGCGAGAAAGGAATGTGGGGAGGGTTTCGGTAGACTGCAGACCCATCAAGCCAGGTGGCATTGTTACAAAATAGCAATCCTTTGATGTAGTTAAATGACACAATTTCTTATTTACTTTTCAGATATATGAAATAATCACGAAACATTTATACAAAATTAACTTTGATTTTTATAAATAGCTTCAATATTAACTTTTTGACGTAGTATAAAAACTATAATGGAAACGAGACCACTGCTATAAAGTTGACGGTTTTCAAGCTATATTTTAAGCTCAAAGTTAACTTTAAAACACTTGTTCGTGATTATTCCATGTATCTGAAACGTATTTGAGAAATTATTTAACTTTAAAATATTTTTAACAATGACAGCTGGCTTGATGGGTCTGCAGTCTACCGCAACCCTCCCTGCATTCCTGTCTCGCGAGCGCTCAGCTGGTACCGAGTGGAGGTGGCAAGGTGGAGGGGAAATTGCTTGATACCTGGCATCGTTTATTACATAATCCGTGATGACAATACCTTGCAGCTTTCCCCTACCTTGCATCTTTCCCCGACGATCGGTAATACATTATTTGGACTTTTGGACTTTTGGACCCCCGAAAAAGATCTTGGATCCTAAATTGCTTGTTGTGATATTAATGAGTATGTATCATGTTCCTCCGTTCTAACTAGTCTCATACCGACCACAGATCTCTACCCACCCCTTCTAGCGACGAACGAACTAACTACTATGCATCCACCGATGTTGTGCGTTCTTTCATACATTGGTAATTACACGGTGGTGCTATTAGCAGGGCGTACACGCCTTATTAGCCACGCCCACTTTCGTTGGTGGTTTCGGAAAGTCAAAACACAGTCGCAAATTACCTCCAAAGTGTTTTTACCAGTCTCTGTTAAGAAATGAGAACAAGACAATTTAGTTTTACTATAAGGCTCGCGGCTATTTTGTCAGTGTGAGATCAAATTACTTTAGGACAATAACTCAAAAAGTTGTCTCTCGATTTAGAAAACGCCAATAATGGTAATAATAATAATAATTATAATAACAATAATGATAATAGTTATAATATCATTATTTTGTATAATATAAAATATTATTTATATTATGTTGTATAATACTATATTATATCCGTGCATGGCATCTACAGTTGGTTTTAGAAAAGTAAATATCAACAATAATATATTTATTTAGTCCTAAGTAGAGTGTAATAAGGTAAGCACATGGTAATACTTGACATTTATGTCCTTACAACATGTTTACGCCGGTGTTGACCGAGTTTGTATGTATTACAACAATAAAACGATAATAATTATAATAATAATTACAAATAATAATAATAATAATAATAATAATAATAATAATAATAATAATAATAATAATAAAAATAATAATAATAATAATAATAATAATAATAATAATAATAATAATAATTATAATAATAATAATAATAATACCTAATAATAATAGTTATAATAATAATAATAATAATACTAACAATGATGAAATATTGATGCAATGTACAGTACAATTACAAGATTATTAAACTTATTTTCTTAAAAATATGCCTTCAACAATTTACAAGATAAAAAGCGAAAACAAACACCTTTAATAATTAGGATGGTAGTAGGCCTACTCAAACAATGTTTAAAATATAATTATTTATTAATCGAGGCCTAATTCCTTATTTTACGCTGGTTTCTCTGTTCAATAAAAATAAATAAACAAATTCACATTTAGAGTCTACCCACTCAGTAACAAGACTGATTTTCAGTGGGGACTTTAATTTCCCAGGAAACACAGTACCTCCTAAGTCCCTCCTACTTTAAGACTTATTGCTTCCTAATAAGGCTCTCCTAAAAAGTATGTAAAAAGTACGGCTTAAGTCTTTTGTAATAAGGACCTCCTTTTAAGGAAGAAGAAAGTACATTTTTTCCACAGCCTTTTCTCTTCCTTTTTAGTGTGACCTTTTTAGGATAGATTAAGTACATACTTTTCCCTTCCTTTTTATGACCTCTTTGCAAGTATCTAAGAACGCGATATTTTGATTTATCTGTACATATAGTTAAGTATACATGCTTTTTTCATGTTCTACCTATTAAGTTATTAACGGAGTTATGTTTCAACAGAAACTCCTGTTTAAAGACTTATTTACTCCTATTTAGGCTCTCCTTACAAGTACGTAAAAAGAACCGCTGAAGTATGTCTTAATAAGTCCTCTTTACGTAAGCAGAATTAGTACCTATTTTTAACAACCTTTTTACTTCCTTTTTAGTACCATAAGAAATTTTTAGACTTTATACAAATTATTCCTCGAATACGTCCTTTTTACACTCTTTTTCCTTCCTTTTTACATAAGAGTAAAAAAACTATCAATCAATGAATCAAAAGCCAATGGTAAATGCATGACCAAATATATACATGTAACAGTAATAATAATATAATACGAGGGGCAAACATCAAAAGTGCATTTTTGGTGCTTTGGAGATTAATTTTCACCCTTAAACGGTAGCCTACATTTTGTAGAAATACTAGAAGGCCCTCAATAATTACTAATTTCCCATTAACCGGTACACAGTGTAAAAGGTATATACTATTTAAATGAATCAATTTATTACGGAAAGTGTACTAATTATAAACTAACTTGTTTTCAATATAGACCTTCAAACACTGGATTGGTTTTTACCACAACCAGCATTTTGGATAATGCTGTCTCCTACTATTGGAAGTGGTAGTATAATTTATTACACACACAATTATCATGTTTAAAAAAGGAATAAACAATAAATTAAAAAATATTTGTTCGCTACAAGATACAACCAGTGTGAAATTTGAAAATTTGTATGCCTACTTTTGGCGCACTAATTCGCATGCAGGCGGTGGGTATACTTCGCTTCGGTCGGTGACTATCGGGCTGCGGGCAGTACGCCACACTTCTCAAGTTGTCATTGGCGTCGATCGGTCGTGTTTCATCAACCGTCAACGGTGCTTGTCAGAGATATCTTTGTGATTTACAATTAATGTGTCGTTTGATGCCGATCTACAGAAAAGCTGTCGACGGAAATTCAGGTAAGTTTTTTAAGTTTTAACTTACATGTTCCACGATTAGGTCACACAACATAATGTTATGGTTGACTGACTTAGCTGCAAGAGCAATGGTAAAAGATAGGTTAGGATGGCTTGTTGCTACCATCGAATTAGGATTTAGGCCTAGGTCCTACCTCTAATAAACTAGGGTGTAAATTCTAAATCGTTAGTGGCTACTACGCCCTAAGCCTAGGCCTACCTCCTCTAAGCATAGGCTAGGCCTTAGGCCCACCCTGCCGTAACTAGTTCAGCCTATAAAACATCTAGGCCTAGGCCCTAGGCTAGCCTATAAAATTCAATCCTGCCTAGGCTAGCTATTAGCTCATTGGCCTAGGCTTGGGCCTACCAAAAGCGTAGGCCTAGCCTAGGCTTGGGCCTATCAAAAGTGTAGGCTAAGGCTAGGGCCTACCAGAAACGTAGGCCTACTGCTTTTGTCCGTTTAAGTGAATGGAAACCTGGCTCGTTGTGTAAGTATAGTGGTGATGGATAAGTCCGTGCTCAGCCCACTTGTTAAATGTGGTAATGATCAATGTTCTTGGAAAGTGCTAGCCGATAATTGATAACTGGTAAAAACGTACTCGTCAAGTCAGTTAAACTTGTTAAATGAAGCCGTGCTGTGAAGCAGTAAAATCATTTTTAAAAGCAATAAATTTAATAATTATTACGATGTTAATAAGTGATTGATATCCTAGATATAGGCCTAATGCCTAAATGTACCAGTTAAAATGAGAACGCGTGAGAAATGCTCGATAAATATGTCTGGACGTGTCCGAATAGTATCAAAAGGTTGCTAATTATTTTTCTCGAACTTGGAGTTCATGAACAAAGGGTAACCTAAGCTCACAGATTGTTAATAATTGTTGATGACATTAAATCGAGAACAAGAATTGAGTACTATTCGGACAGGTCTTCTAATTTTTAGCTCATTTTGTTGCTGCGCGATATTTCAATTTAGTTATTTTCCGTCTAAAGAAAAGATCAATTTGTTCACATTTTATTTACTATTGCTTTGTCAATTTTCTGAGGCTCTATAAATTGTACCATATAGGCCTAACCGTCATGCGTACAATTCACTTCCATAATACGTTGCATTACATCCTATGAGAAGCGGAGGCCTATTATACAATCCCCAAGGCCTAATTGTTCTTCTTACTTTCCAGGTGGTACTAGTCCATGTGGGGGGTGAAGGGATGCAATGGTGTACTGGTAGGCCACTTGGCACAAACCAAGAGCAGGCAGTCATCCTACCAGCATATGCCTACAATTAGTAGGCTAGTAGGGCCAACACCAAATATAGAAGAAAAATGTAAGTTTTCATTTTTGGTATACTATCCTCCTATATCCTCCTGAATCTTGATCTGCTTTTTAATAGTATGCTACAGTATAGAAACCTATATTATTATATTATGGTTAATTGCCTTTTGCCTAATATAAAAATCAATGCAGTGTCAATTGCAACATAATCAATTAGGCCTACTACGTTTATCAAGCGGACTCATTCCGGACTGCATGAGTGCATGCATTGCCACCACTATATGCAACGGGCATATGCTACTCACTTACCATTTATTTGAAACGGAAAGTGGGTTCGTTGCGTATAGTGGTGGGAGTACATGCACTCATGTAGTCCGCTTGATAAACGTAGTATTTATTAACATACACTGGTGTAGAAACTCGGCGGGGGAGTCGAGGGGGGAAACTTATACTTAGTATGTTTCACCCATGTTACAATAAGGGATGTCAACGGGTAGGCCTACCCGTTACCCGCCCGGTGCACCCGAGTATGGTTCCAACTTTTCATTAAACCCTTTACTTGACATTACCTGTTTTCAATCTGTCAAACAAAACAAAAATCATAATTGCGGCGTCTTTGTGCTTTGTCCGGGGTGTCCGAACGCGTGCTATAACTTCATCCGCACAGAAGCCACCAGTGTTCTTGTTTGTACCTCATAGTGTGCGTGATGTAGTTTGTGTGTAAACAATAATTTGAAGCGTCATGCACTGAACACAATGCAATACCTTACGGCCTACCAATTATTTGACGCCCATGAAAGCCCATGACAATAAAAATTAATTTTGCTATCCGGGTAACGCAGGTATGAAAAATTCCGGGTACCTATTGACATCCCTAGTTACAATAGTATTAGTACTTGGACCTGCCTATAGTAGACACCATCACCAAATGAATCTTTTCCTACACAGGTTCTAGAACTGACCCTGTTTTTTGTTTGGCACGAATACTACCATGATATGGTTTTGATTTTTGCTGCTTATAAATTGCCCCCCCACCCCCAACTCTGGAAGGTCCTAGTGTCTGACAGTAACATAACATGGTCTACCATATTAATTCTAATTTTCATTATTACATACTCACTGTAGGCCTAGTAATCCCATTGGAGGATAGTTGATAATTTCTTGCTTCAACTTTCAAAAACTTTCAACCCCTAGAGAAGAATTTTTCTGAGATCGTCAAAATACAATAAAATATTATCAATGGCCCAATGATCATGCACACTACCCCAATTATCCAATTTTTTTTTTCCAAATAAAATTCTGACTGCATTGTTGGACACAGGGAGCAGATATATAAAAAAAAAATCTGAGACCTTTTGCAGCAGTCAGCACTCACTACCTTAATAGGACTCGGGCCTTCGTCAAGGCAGAATCCAACAGAGACGTGCAATTGTATTGTAACTAGGCTTAAACATTTTCGTCTTGATTTCAGCCTTTGTGACTGAAAGTTCTCCACATGAGCTTCGCATACGCCAATTGGAGATGATCAAACTCAAACCGGAAATGCGGCACAGCCCGCAAAGAAATCAAAAGAAAATCGTCATATTCATTCTTTGGACCTTCCAAACATTTGGAATTCCTAGAGATGGAAATCCATGAACAATCATTGCCTGACACAAAGCCTTCGCCAAACATCGAAACACCGAGAAAAAGTATTACCTAATTAGGTATATCCAAGCAAAAGAGCTTGGTAACACTCAAGTTCTTGGTAATGTGCAACACTTTGTGAATATCTCAACTTTAGGAAAGATCAAACATTTGGGAATACCCAATACTTTTGGCATTCCCACTCCTCTCTATATTTAACAAATGCGTATTGATGAATTTAGTTCAAATCCAGATACATGTAGATATTTGTATCGTCCGCAGATGAAATAATAGGACAATGTTGCAAAATTGCAATGACGTATTTAGTTCATATAGTTAGTTTGTATTGCATTGTTCAATAGGTAATAAATACTAAGTGCAATTAATAAAATACAACCTATGATTTGGATTTTCTAGTTGATTGCACCCATGCTGGTACAGTGAAAACTGCTATATATTTTTCATTTCTCCAATGGAACCTTTTTATTAGGAATGTCAACAAACATCGTATATCAATAAATGTAGATAATATTGTGATATGGCGAGTCATATTGCAATAATCATACAATATTAAATTATGTAAGATATCGTGATGACTTGCGTTTATATTTAAATTTGGGCGTCCGCTCAGCACTCACTGAGCGGCCGCCTAACGTTCGGGCATGGGTTGACAATTAGGCGCGATGAGGCAGTGGCGTAGCGCAGAAGTCGGGGCCCCCCCGCGACATTGGCCATTGGGCATGGTAGGATCAAGCACGGGGGGTATGGGGGGCAGAGCCCATGAAAAGCGCCGCAGGCGAAAAATTTTGAAAGCACGTTTTTAGAGTGCATTTGATGCGTTTTAGGAAAAAGTGGTGGGCTGAATGTCATACCGAAACAATGTAGTTTGTGTGCGTCAATTTGTTTTGTCGTCATGTCGAGTTACAATTCACAGCATACATGGCAACATATTAACGTTTGATCTTATTTTCCACCCCCCCCCCCCCCCATATCCACCACTTCCACGCGACGTAATAATAATGTATACATTTATCTACTAAAACCATAATAATTCATATTATTATATCATCAACAACAACAATTATGATAAATTTTAAGTATTGATAAATCAAATAACCTACGTTTTGATCCTCCAACTGCAATTCTGGAACGTTTCCTAGCCGTTTAGGCTTTTAGTGTATTATTGTCTGGCAAATCGAGCTTTTCGGCGTGCGTTAGCGTCCGCGAACTCGTCGAACATTGTCTCTATGTTTAACTTTCGTGTTCTTTCACCCTCGATACTGAGCAATGCCAAACCACTGAGTCGATTCTCACTCATTGAGCTTCGCAAATAGTTTTAAATTAATTTTAATTTAGAAAAAGATCTTCCGGCACCCGCTGCAGTCACGGGCACTTTTATGAGTTCTACCACTCATTGTAAATAATATATATATATTAACAAATAACATAGTAACAGAATAATACAATAGAAACACCTAACATAACACTTTGTGACTCCACACAGAAGAGAACATTCAACACATATTCACAAAACTACTACGATTTCACTCAATTCACAATAAGAATGTAAACGTTGCGCAATGTTATCAACACATCCGATCCAGCACCATATTTGACCACCACTTTATTAATCGTATCACCTACAGTCTCACTCCCACGCTGAGATATGCCTCTATCAGTGAGGGAGTCCGAGAGAAAACTGACCTCTGAAATAATTTTGTGTAAAGGGTGGAAACTAGCTACAAAAGAAAGTTTATTGTTGGTGGGGGTAAGGGTAAAATTTAAGGTTCATTGGCATTGTCGGTGACATCAGACTGTTAGTTTTACAACACAAGTGCATTTCGCTAACCCATACATCCGGTATAAAATCGTGGACGATCCCAAAAATTTAGAATTTGAGAGCAAGACTGGCCCCGTCCCGTCCTCGAATGTTTACACTTTACAGTCATTGCTGTCATATTTATTGCATCGTGTAATTTAGGGAGCACACCGCCCGTAGTGGTTAAAGACAGACCATTCAACATGTTGGAACTAAATATTAATTTTAGTCATAAGTACGTATTTCGCATACAAACCAACACAGACCAAATGCCAAATGGCAACCCACTACCGATCCCCTCACAATCACCCTTTTAGCTGCAGCCATCCGTTTATGACTTGGCTCGCTATAGCGTCTAAATATTTCGCTGTCAAAAAAGGAATTGTTGGTTGTCTAGAGAATTCAATGGTGTCTTGTCTTCTTTATAATGAATATGATATTCAAATTGACAGTTGTGTGAATATTCTTGAGACTTGTGACTGATTTCCTGGCTGATACAAAATTTTCCGTATTTTTTTTTTTTTTTTTTTTTTTTTTGGGGGGGGGGGGGGGCGCGAATTTTGTAATTTTATTTAAAATACATTTTAATTGATTTGTTGTCTTATTTGAAATTTTCATAATATACGATCTATATCATCGGGGGCCCCCGCTTCGCGGGGGCCCCCCCGCCTTGCGGGGTTTGCGGGGCCTTCCGCTACGCCACTGCGATGAGGATATGACAAAATTTAAATACGAGTAGCCAAATAAACGCACAAGTATTTACTATTTAGTGCATCTTTCATTATATACCGCGGTAAAAATTTAATTTGCAATATTTACACAATATATATCGCAACAAGTTTGTGTTTGTTTTGCGATTAGCGATATTGAATTTCATATTGTTTGACATCCCTAATTTTTATGATACCGCCATGCTTATTGTATAGGCCTAATTTGTTTAGTTAACTAAAACATGTTCTTGCTGATGAAGCCCACCTTGAAAAATGTATAAATGACATTTCACTGGACATCCTTTCACATCCTTTGACCCATATTTTTTAGTTCTTAATTTTGAGGTAAGTATGATTTACATGTATTAGTAGAGGTGTATGTTTGTCAAGATAAAATTTGCCATCACATTTTAATTTTATGTTTAAGACAAAATAAAATGTAATTTTTTTTTTAAAATTTGTATGTTCATTTTTTGTTTAATGGATATCAATTGGTTTATAATGCGTGACTATATAGTTATTAATAAGTCACCGAGGTTATGTTTGGTTATCAATTGGTTTATAATTTGTGACTATATGGTTATTAATAAGTCACCGCTTGGTTATCAATTGGTTTATAATTCCGGACTATATGGTTATTAATAAGTCACCAAGGTTATGTTTTGGTTATCAATTGGTTTATAATTCATGACTAGGCCTATATGGTTATTAATAAGTCACCGAGGTTATGTTTTGGTTATTAATTGGTTTATGATTTGCACCTATGTAGTTATTCATTAGTTACCAAGGTGATGCTTTGGTTTGCATCCATCCCAAGAAGTGGTTTGCAATAAGTTATGCATCCATCACCAAATAGTCACATTTTGAAACAACGGTTACTATTTGGTTTACACATGGTTATCAATTGGTGATGTGCAGTGTGCACCTTGGTTTATATTTGGTGATTCATTGGTGATGTATATTTTTAGTAAGGGATAGCTCACTGAACAATTCTGATCT